>NQII01008400.1:9866-121205 GCA_002778355.1 Clitarchus hookeri | reverse complement strand
GAAATTTATTGGTAAAAACGATTTTTAATATTTCCCTGTTATAGATAGATATATGCTACCGCAGAATTTTTTTAATATATTTTTATTTTACACAATTTTTTACTACATGATATTGTTCCACTTTTTACGGTTTAGACAGCGCATTGCAAGAGAGCTCGCTTGCGGCAAACTATTTACCGACTTGATTCACTATTTTCGTCACTGCTTATTCCTTATATTACTTTTCGTAACAAAAAATACAAAACCTGGCCAGAGAACATAGCTATGAATATTAAAAAAACACGTAAATCGGATTGGTGGTTCTCGAGTAATAAGCCCACTAACAGACAGACAGAGAAACGATGAGTTTTATATTATGTAAAGAATAAAATTACTTTATTATGAAAAAATCTAGAAAAATAATTGTTAGTTTAAGTACCGAAATATGTGATACTACTGCGGAACCAAAAATTAATAAAAGAAGGTTTTCAAAACATGCATTAGCAGGGCGTATTATACGGGAACCTCACCCGACTCCCAGCTTTCCAGTTCAGAGTTGAGTGAAGCTAAGATGCATAACGCAATGTTCACGCATATGGAGCATTAAAGAATACAGAGGAGAAACAGTTGATAATTCCAAGAAATGCAAGCGCACACACCAGCAAAATGGCGTCACAGTCAAGTAACATTTCCGAATGCTTTCCACCAATCAGCGCCTGGTAACTTACTTCTTAGTCAGCAGTCTAGCCAATAGGTGACCTATCACAGCATGCAGTAACCAATCACACGTTTCCGGAGCCTCGTGCAGACAATCAGCGAGATGCTACGCCCACACAAAAGCAATCGCCACATAGTTTAGCCTCTGTGTACTTCTCTACTCTGTGGCACAGACACACGTCTGTTACTGCCACGACCACACCTTGCCTCTAGCCCGTCAGTCAAGATGAGGAATGATAATTAATTTTGACAATATTTAAAAAATTTATAAATTATGAAACCATAATTTAACACTGGCGTCAAGTGTTTATCAATAATATGAAAACTATCACTTTAAACGAGTTTTTCAGAATACCAGAGGACCTTAACTGTGTAGTTCAGGTGCATACAAAATAATCATAATAATTAAAATATTTCAATGGTTTAAAATTACCTGAAAGCATTTAAAAGTGCCGCTTATTATATTTATATTGTTTATTTGACCAAGAAAATATTGTTACCTTCAGCTATCCCGAATTTTTCAGTCAGTTATGTGTACCGTATTTTGTGTGTCGGATATATAAATTAAATAAGAATAACTTTGTAAGCAAATGAAATATACTTTTTTAATAATAACGTTATAAATTATGGATATCTATTTTTAAGACGAAAAATTATAAATTATAAATAAACAGTATCCGTTATCCACATATGAAAATGTGGAAATTAATGCCATCTATAGGTTATTCAGGGTAAAGTAAGCACCATTTGAAGCCCTCTCATTTGGAATAATTGTCAGTAATTTAATTTTATTGTAGCCATATATGTTAACTTTCGAGAACGGTGAAATATATACACTGTGTGCATTACTTATATGGCGATATTTATTTAAATGACGTTAGAAGTATAAAACATTACTGATTGGAAAAAAGTAAATGGGAACTTAAAAGTGCTCACTTTACCGTGGACAGCCAAAACATATTGGTAAACAAAATTTACTGCATACACGTAGTGTTTACATGTTTTAATGTAAATGGGTTGAATATGTACTGTAAATACGTAGCAAATGAAGTACTGTAGAATACTGTACAATTTTTAAAGGAACGGGTAGTATCCGAAAGTATTAACGTAACTGCAAAGATACGTTAAGTTGTTTAGGAATGTAAGACTAGGAGTTACTGTAGCCACCTTCGCTGGCAACAAAGTATACTTACTGTGTTGTTGAGTTGTTGTACCAACTGCTCCAGCTTCTCTGCGTACCGGCGTGACTCATCAAGATTCCTGCCCAGATCCTGCACCTGCGGCAGACGTATACAGTATATACGTAGTTAACATGACACTCTTACTATGCCAGCATGACGCCAAACTTATCAGCATCTCACCAGTGTACGTGTTGTGCTGATAAGTGACATTTGACTACACCAGCTGTAGTATAGATATGCAGTAGGGTGGGAATTATACTGCATTTGTTACTCTCACGGCCTATAAAATAGCTTCATTTTTTGTTACTTTTAGGTATTCTTCAATTATCTCTTCAAAATCTTATATCAATCTAAGAAAACAAGTTCATGAAATCTGAGTGTTAACAAAATCTCGTCACTCACAATTAACACAGAGTTATAAAAATAATCCAACATATATAGACATGCATCAGGAATGAAGAATATGATATTGTTCTCGTTTCAACAAAGCAATTATATTTCTAATGAATGGTAGGTAAAAAGAATAGTTTAATATCAATATGAATATTATTTAAAGAACCTTTTTTTTAATTGTCTTAGAACCTGGTGTCACTGTCATATCCATAGGACGGACATCAGCTTACACTAGTCTACGCAGCTAATTTAATTTTCCTATAGCACTACAGTAGTATGATTATGATGAGTCTGGGGCAACGGCGTCTGGCGTATGAGCTAGGAGCCGGCCGACGCAATCTCGAATGTACCCGATTTCCCGTTTATCTCTCAATAATTCCCTTTTCCCTTTGAAATCGGCAATTTTTTGCATAAAATTTTCCTTCTTCCCTTAACATTTCACTTTTTCCATCAAAAAATCGCTGAGTCCCTCATTTGCAAAGAACGAGCCCATTTTGGAAAAAACAAGTCTTTGGAAGAATTTGGGTTTCTCGTTTTTACCAATGACCTTGGCCTAAGACATTGACCCTGTGCCCATGACCTTGTAAAACCTTCCAACTAAAAACATATGAATAATCCCCAAAAAATCCTCAACGCTTAAAAAAAAAATTATAAAATAAAAAAAAATTAATAAAATTAAACTCATATCAAAAGACGTTATTTAAAGATATTTATGTAGAAGTGCAGGGGTTCGACACGACCGGCGCTCGACGGGTTGGCAAGTGTTCATCTCGTCCGCCATACTGGATGTCAGGGGCCTTGACCTTGACACTAGTGACATTTAACTTGAAAACCCAAAAACGGCAAAAAATCCCAATTAATTGTAAAAATTTGAAAAGACTAAAAAACCGACGTATAAATGACATTGACATACCCCGTCTGCCACCTTATATCCAGGTGACCTTGACACAATACCCTGACCTTGAATGACTCTGAACTTAAACATTCGGGTATTGTTTTAAAATGTCCCAAAAATATTATAATAATTTCCAAAAAATATTTCAAAAATATAAAAATTTAATAAAAATGTATTTAAAAAATTTACAAAAAACCAAAAATTCAAATGTTTTTGGTTTACAGGGGACGAGGGACTGGAACCGACCAGTCTCCAGGATTTGATTTCATCCAACCACCAAATTGAATCCAAGTGACCTTGAACTTGACCTTTGACCTTGATATGTAACACTGTATGAACTTGAACCCAAAAATCTTACACAGTACTCCAAACAAATACAAAAATACTAAAATTATACGTAATAAATAATTACAAATATAATTATAAAATATGTATTTTAAAACATTACATTTCCGAAGGTTCCCTCGGCACCACATCCAGTAGGCTACTGAGCCTCAGAAATATTACTCATTGGTTAATTAGTCGGTTCCGCTCCACTCCTGCCACCAATGATTCTTATTGGCTCATTACTTGTGCTCACTTCATTCCTCCCCACCCACACAAAATGTTTTTATTGGTTTATTAATCACGCTCGTTCGACCCGACACCGATGTTTCTCATTGATTAATTAGTCAACAGGCTTCAATCCCCCTCGCCATTGATCATCTGTCGAATTCACTCTGCTCACCATATTCATTTTGTCGTTTATCATTCGTTTTCATTTTCATCATCTATGTGATGCTAGTGTTTAAATGATCGATTTCAACCCAAGATGAGCTGCCGATTTAGCTATCATGTACATTGTTGTCGGACTTGACCATGGCCCAAGGTGAGGTTTAACCCAAAACATCAAGAAAACAAAATGATACAAATCCCAAAAAACGGGGAGAAAATACAATACTGCTACCGACTAACATGTAGGATTACGTTTTGCTTAGTCACATTTCCATCACGCTCACTCATTCCTTCTCATCTGTGCTCCATCCACCATCTTGTATTATATCCATGCTTTGTTATTCCATGTCAGCCATCTTAGTTTCCTTCAGTACAACCATCTTACATAACATCGTAACCATGTCTCCCACATGCTTATGCTCTATCATTCCATGTCAGCCATCTATGATTTCATTTGTTTAAAATACCAGAGAAGTTGGCGAAACAAACATTCTCTCATGCTCTCTCATGCAATGTTATCATCTTTGGTTTACTTTTTTTAGTTGCGGTCCATTCATTTCTTATCATTCTTACTTGATACAGTCATATACCATTATATTAGATCTTATTCATGCTCTACAATTCCACCTCGATTTAGAAGCGTACTGATTAATCGGTCCTCATAAACCACCATATTTAATTACATCACTTCTGCAAGCATTGACTAACATATGGACTTGTCCTTTAACAATCAAGATTTTCCATTTAGTTTGTCAGTTGTGTTTACAAGAAAAATAACTGTGGTGTATTAGAGCAGGACCGGGCATGTAGATATTTATGAAGGACCTCTCTTCGCCATATACTGTACTGAAGTATATCTCGCCAGGCTCGACTCAGCCTTCACCCTCTCCTCACCATGTCTCAGAATCAAAAAAAATTTCTAACAGTTCAACAGCTTACTTCCAAGACTGCTACATCCAACCTGCTTAGAATGTATTACAATATTAATATGCCCTTTTATGTATGCTTCAGCATATACCTTTGCTACATTATCAATGATTGTGCGCATTTAGTTATTGGCCTACACAAGAAATCTTGAAGAATTAACTTTAAATCACCATATTTTGTCCACATAATTTCATTTATTTGTATTATCATGCTCACTTACAGTATCGGCTTGTAGTGGCAAATCTGCAGGCCAAGGCTACCTTATTTCCTATATGAGGGAAAGTAGTCATGCTAGACTACGGTTTATCAGCACTAGCAAGAAATAAAACACTTTTGTAAATTAATCGAAAACATATGTTTTACGTACATTAGATTAAAAACATAAAAAAGTATTACATTCTCCATACTACACATGCAGCGTCTTTCCAGCAACATGCTAACTTTTCACATAATTATATAATCTGGTTATACACAGCTCGAGACTGTCTTATGCTAGCAAGCATCCACCCAGAGCCCTTAGCTGTATGTTGTTCTTCTTGACGACAAAGTTTTTCTTTCAAGCCCTTCACAGCCTCTAGAATGCTATAAACAATGTACAATGCTTCATTTGCAGTCGTGAATGCCCACCGGCTGATTTCTTCATCCAAATGTCGAGGCTTTTCATAGGTACACTTCAACCAAACATTACATTTTGTGGGACCTTCCTCGACTTCTTCTGTTAATATTATGATTATCCTTTGTTAAATTTTGTCCAGGAATGTTCATATGTCTTTCGTACCAACAAAGGTATTTATTAATACATAATCTTTTAAAATGCCCTTAAAAGAAGATTATTTTAGGTAGAATCAATTCTATGTGGTATCGCCAATAGCTAGTGCAGGACATTTCTGAGCTTCAGGAACTCTTCCTTTACAGTTCTTGATAAGTATTATCAGCTTATCATTTTGTTTGAACAGATGTTTGCACTTAACACATTGTTGCATAACATGGGAAGGACTCTTCACTGTCACAGTAACAACAACGAAGCCTTGACGAAGTCATCGATAAAGATACTGCTTTAGGTGCTACATCCGAAGAAGTCGATGAAATTCCCGAAGAAGTATATGGCGACACTGCTCTAAGTGACCGATCCGAAGAAGACGAAGGTGCTGTCGGCGTCATGCCTGAAGAAGTCGATGACAACACTAATGTAGACGACCTATACGAAGAATTTCATTTTTCCTTTCGGCATCATACTTTAATAAGTCGATGGCGTTGATACTTTAAGCATGCCGTCCGAAGAATATGATGGCACTGTTGGTATTAATCCCAAAGAAGTCGATGGTCCACCTGGTACTACTCCAGAAGAATCGATAGTTACATCGGTAAAATGGGCGAAGAAGTTGATGGCACTTCCATAGAACCCATTAGATTTGGAATGTCCGATGACATCACAGATTCCGAATAAGACTTAGATTCAAACACGAAGTCGCAAAAGCTAGCCGAGGTGATCCACCTTTCACGTAGCCGCTGTCAAACTCACCTGTCAGCTGACCCCCAATTCCTTATAATATACTCATATGCAAACGCTATGACACCATGTTGCCATTGTACCAATTATATTACGCCAATAAGACATTGTGCGGACTTCGACCAGCCAATCACAGAGTTGCCACGTGATTGCAGCTGGCCAATAAAATGCATGATCTTTGCATCGGACATAGCACCGCAATTAACACCTCACATAGCACTGCACTTAGCACCACATTTAGCACGAACTAAACTATAAATGACCCACACTGACACATAAAGACCCATATTTACTTTTAAATGACCAATAACTGACTCATATTGACCCATAAGTGACACATAATGACTCACAAATAACCCCTAAAGGCCTATAAATGACCCTTATAGATCCACAATGACCCACATATTGAAAAGTTAGGTTGATATCTAACCGAATATTCAACACGCTCACATCTGCAAATACGAGTGTAAACTTCGTTTCATGAATTAAATATTTAACCCATATTGCAATAGGAAAACCTAGGACAATTTTGCACCGATTTTAAGTATATACACAAATATATATACATACATTATATGTGCAAATATATACATTTAAGTATATATACACACATGCGCATGAATCCAAATTAAGGTAAGAGAAAACAGGCCACTTATTACGGAAATAGGGGAAACCATTGCCAAGTAAGTATTCTATGTTAATACACTTCATGCACCGAACAGTGCTTCAAATTTATATTTCCGAGATGATAAACTTCCGAGATCAAAGCGATATTCCGAGATGAAAAACCTTTGTAATTTAAGTTGTATTAATCTTGAGTCTTCAGTGGAAACATCTATGTTCACAAACAAAAAACCTGACAATTCAAACAAAATTAATAAAGCATATTCTTCTTATATAATTTATTTTTAATTACAGAATACCGTCATAACGTCAGAGATAAATACCTCTTCTAATTTAGTCCCCACTTCATTATGAACCTGCAGACATATATACACACTCTGGCCATGTTTCAGCCCAAGCATGCCAGTGTATCACATCGACATACGAATGATACATTTTCGAAAGGTCAGAAGCGAGAGCTAAATCACCCATTACCGGTCCACATTTTTTCGACAAACTTTATACAACTCCATCAATCCCAGAAATAGTTATGATACTTGCTAGCATTATTGCTCTCTTTCAGCCCCACTGATGCCGCGAAGATATAAATCTCGTATGATAAAACACATAAGTAACAGATCAACAATAAAAAAATAAAAATACTCATATTAACAAACACAATATATATTACCCATTCAAAATTAAAAAATACCACACTGCAGATGATATATCTCAGGTCAGAAGATATATTTTAATCGGCGAAATTATGATGATTTGGACACATCTCTTGTTTATCTTTATGAGTACGCGTACAGAATAATTTCTTTTGTTTACAAGTAGTCGAGCAGGAGATCCAACTCAACAGCTCATTCCTATGTTGGCCTCTTCCCCCCTCCAACACAACGAGACAAGTTCGATTCCCGGCAGGGTGTTCCCAGATATTCGCCATTTCATTCCTCAAAAACATTCCTTCCTCAGTTAGTTTGTTTGTGAAACAAAACTCAGCTTTCTTAAACAGCCATAGAAAGACATTATACTTCCGATTGAAATATATTCTCCATAACGGACTTTCTATTTTAATTTTGCATTAAGACAAATCCTTGCATTCGATTTTATATACCACTGGGATATTACGTTTTTCAGAAAATCTGTAGTATGTTCGGACAAGACGACGTTTTTGTTAATTTAGACGTGCTAAATCATAGGTTGTCTTTAAAAATTGCTTAGAAAGAATTGTAACAAAGTTTAATGTAAAATCAGGTGGCCAACAGTCATTTCCAAAAGGGAGGGGGGAAATTTGACCTACCACGTTTATATAAATCAACATTCGCAGATTTGTTGCTTCACAAGTTTTTTCTAATATTTTCAAATGCATTCATTTCAAAACTCAAATATTGGAGCAGCGGACAGATAAAGTGCATGGCATGGCTGGGCATGTTGTGAGCCGAGCGCGTTACTCAACTGGTAGCAGCACGTTAGCCTATTCTCCTATTACAGACTCAAAACAACACGAGTTTGAAATATATTTTATCAAATTATTTGGAAAAATAATTAAACAATACCCTGCAATATTCTTTTAGTCTCTTGGAATTAATATCAAGCATGCATGGAAGGCATGGCTGGAGAGTGGGGATTCACGTGAAAAGAACTCCCAAGCTTTAAAATTGAGTTTTATTTGAATACGGATATTTTTAATGCGTATTTCATTAAGAACACCTATACATTGCTACTTATGCACGAAGTTTAGTTTGTACCACTAACAACAGCTGTTTTTTGACAACGCAAAATAAAATGTATTAATTGATCTAAGAACACTTTCATATCCACGTATTTTCTGCTTGTCGGATGTGCTTCGGTAGAGCATTCAGATTAGCTGACATAATATGAATTGTTGTTCGTTCGTGCATCAGCTGATACAGGATTATGTCAAAGGCACGTTGTTTGTTTCGTATATTTCACGTTTCCACTCACTGACTGTCATGATCTTGCCAAGTTATATGAGACAACGAGTACTAGGATAATTTTTTTACAAGAGTTTTTTGATAATATTAGTGATAATGATACATCCTACTCATTCCTCCGGTTATTATAATCGTTTTAACACACCTTAAAAGACGTGCTCAGAATCTTTTAACCAGGTTTGGTGAGTACGTGTCAGATGGTCGTTTAACGTCACTTTAGGGCATTGTGGCTCAGACACAGTCCCTCTTTGAGGCTGTTTCCAATTTGGAGTCTCTCTCCATTAATGTTATTGATCACAGTAACGAGGATGTTCCCATCACCTCCATCACACAACAGTTTGCTATTGATAATGTTAGTTACTCCTTTGTTGCAAATCTTGTCGCAAACAGAAATGAATAGTATTGCCTGATCATCTGAAAACCTATATTTGAGTACTTCCATTTATCACCTCTTGATGCTCACCTGGGTACACACAAAATTATTCTACTATCCGTCAGCACTTCATTTTTAAAGGAATGGAGGCTAAAATCTCAGAGCGAGAAAAATGTTGCAAATTTTGTGCTCTGAACTGGGCCTGCGGATCACCAAGTTTGTGTGTTAAACGGCACCTAAATGTTAACCGCAACAGCGAATGTTATTTCAAGGGGGGAACTATTCATTACTCGCTGCATATCGCCTAGTAGTTGTGTTATGTCACCTTCAGGTCAACTACATCAGCGGTTGGATCTTCCCCAACAGTTTTAACGTTTTTTTCCTCAGTGCCGAAAATATTCATATTTGTTTTTACCACAACATTTCAAACTGACAGAGGCAAGCTCTGCGCACACAGCATAGGTATGTGCAATGGTCGCCGGAAAGACACCTCACACATGCGCATGCGTGCACACATACACAAATGAAAATGAAACCTAAAAAAATCACATACAAACATGTAAAAAAAAAACCATTTTTAAACTCTCACTTGAAAATAAAAACAAAACATTACACTCGCACACACAAATGAAAATAAACATTTCACACTCACTTTTGCAAAAATATAAAACATTTTATACACACACTTGAAAATGAAAATAAAATATAAATTGCACACACACAAACGAAAATGAAACATTACGCTTGCAAATGAAAACAAACACACTTGCATACACAAACAAAATGGAACTTGAAAATAAAACAAAATTAAAATTAAACAAAGGACCAGGGTAATTCACAGGGAGTCTCCACTTGAATTTCCTAGCTCTATCGTTTAAAGGAACCTTCAAGCCAGCTCCTCATTATAGGACTCCCTTTGGCCCGAAGGTGCCATTAAGCAAAATAGTTAGAAAATTCAAGGGAGTCCCAAAATGGTTTGCAATATATATTAGCGTTCATTGTTGCAGATTACCCAAACGCTAGGTAAATTGCCCACCGTGTACTCAAAGTTGTCATTAAACAAAACTTGTGGAGAAAAAAAAAATTGCCTTTCACCCCGGTAACAGCAGTGTACTCAAAGTATAAATAGCAGCTTTTTTGGGTAAATTGTTTTATATTGCATATGAAAAGTGTGCGAATGCCCTTTGGATACGCCAGTCGAAACAAATAGAGTAACTCACTATTTTCCCATTTTTGGTTTGGATATGCAAACTGAAAATTTTTGAACCGGTTCTGTTTGTTACGTGGATACACCAGGGGAAACCTTTTTTTGAAATGGGGGTCGCTGTGAACTCGCTGGACAGTCAAGGGGAAAACTTTTGATTGTTCCTTTGTCTCCACCCGGGTAGAAATGGATACGAAATTGGTAACTTTTTTGTAGCACAGGATATATAATATGCTTTTTGTGCAGTTTGGGTACACAATATTAAATTATCACCAAAAGTCCCCTCAACTCTGCTTTTTAGTGTAAGATTGGCAGTATTTTTTAATAGAAAATTTAATGTGTGTGATGTTAACTTTGCTAAAAAAGATTACCTAAAGCATATGTTTATTACTCGCATCTATATGAACAGTGACATATTTATACCATTTGAGTCTTTCTGTGAAGTTAACACTTTCTATGTTATAAAAATGTTATTGTTATATTCATTCAAGCAAAATTTTCCACTGCTCCATTACATCAATAAGCAATTCAAAATTATAATTGTGTCATAAGCAGAACTGCAAATCAATGCCGTCTTATGAACGACATTAGACAGAAGTCACGAACCCTTACACCCAAAAACAATACAGAAACGCAATAAACAAATTCCCAACTGTAATACACTACACGTAGTACAGGACTGAAGTAAAAGGTGAGAAAAATATGTGGAAATGTAGCATTTTTCACAGACATTTGTTATCTTCATTGGCGGAACGGCTGTAGTGGAAATATATGTGGCAGTACTACTTATGTTTAACAATGAAGATATATTTGTAGTTTGACAGAAATCTGTGTTCGTGTCTGCAGTGCTGAGGAATAAATTTAATTGGACAACACCTACCATTTACATTATTATTTGGTGAACGATTAACGTCTTATTTTCTCGGAAACTGTAAACAAAATAGCTCAGGCTCTGCATCTCAGGCTAATTAAGAGCTACATTTTTATTTTTATTCTGATGGTAATGTGTGTTCATCCTGCAGTTATGAGGAGTAATTTTGATCAGAACACACCTACATTTTAAAATATTATTTCCTTAATGAAAACCGTCTTTTTTTCTAGAAAACTGTAACATAATGTCTCCGGTGCAGCTTCTTAGTCTGTTGTGCAGTCATACCAATTTTATAGGTAAAGAGTGTTCATGTCTGCAGTTTTGAAATTCTCCTGGGCTGTAAACACTGATTTACTCCACCCCTAACAGATTCAAAAATATAATTCTAAATTACCTTCCCTTCTTACTGTATGATATAAATATTTTAGCTTGCGATTATACTTATCTAAAAAATATGTTTTGTAGCACCTGTGTGGCTATGCAAGTTAGGGATATTGGTTTCCAAGAAACACATTGTCAGAAAAGAGTTCTAAAAAAAGATTAGTACATAATATCATATTTGTAAACGACACAAATTTTCCGCATAATCTATTTCCCTAATAACCTTCCCATGTGAAAAAAACTGAACCAGGATATGAACTCGTAATTAATTTATTTTCTCCAGCCATATCAAAGAAATAGTGTCTTTATTCCCCCTTTCAGCAGTTCAGTCGTGTGTTTATATTGTCAGGTTGTCTCACAAAGAGCTGTCCGCGGGCTAAGTAACCCAGGTGTGCACCGGCAGGCGCATGTGTGTAAACATTGGCGACCTTGATAGAAGGGGTGGATAGTCATGTACCTTACTCACTTCAAAGTTCTACATTAGTGGCAAAGAGAATCACAACGTTTCACAACCAAAATAAATGCAGTTACCCAGAAACGGGTTGTTATTTAAAGGTCAATATTCCCAGGTCATAGTGTCAAGAGTTGACTGTATTAAACTGTCAACTAGGTTTCTAAAAATGTACAAATTTTGCTACATGTAATTATAACATAAATATAATTTACAATATAGGTATTTCTAACAACTTTAAGAAGGATGGTAACATAAAAACAAAGTTACTCAAACTTTGTAGTTTTTGTAAAGTTTCTATCGTTAATAGATACAAATACCAGTGCCATCCTCTTCAATGTCAATGGGGTTCTCTTCTATGGTTATGTCCTCCTTCACGACAGCCACAGTACTGGAGCCTGGATGTTGGTAGTCGTCCTCGCACTGAAACATATCACACAGTCACCACACACTGGAGTATATCACCTGCATTATAGGCCATTCAAGGTTACTTCACACTTTTCTGAAGCACTGCTAAAGTTAAACTTTTGGTTGCCGATTACGTGTCTTTCCGCTAAATGTATACACAAAAACTGCCATGCAACTTCTATATTTTAACTGTCAAATGCTATGTTTACTTTTTTCTGCTGTTCAAAGAATTCTGTAATATTTCTAAAACCTATTGTAAGAATGTTCAATTCAGGCCTATATCCATGTTAAGGTCAGCGTTATGACTTTTAAACTATGTCTGTATTGACGAAAGTTTTTAAGGTTATTATTTTACATTGTTAACATATTTTTATACACGACATATTACATTACACATAAATATTAGGCTGCAACTGTGTTTAACACTACAACAACTGCAGAGGAAGTTGGGTTATTTCGTTAAAAGGATGGCCTCAGTTAGAATAAAAATTAAAAAGAAGGAACAATCAGTTGAACAAAAAGACGCAGTGAATTCAAACATGCAACTAATGTCACTTATTTTTTGTACATAGCAGGGACAAACTGATGCAACTCGCTGATCTCAAAGTCATTATGGGACATTTTACCCTAAAAAAAAGAGGTAAAAACAGATGTTTCTACAGCACCCAAATTATGTCACTTATGTCACTACTCACTCCTTGTTTACAGAATATTGACGGTGTTGACTGGCAATGGTAAAATTATTTATGACTGATGATGTTTTCTGTACTTTGTTTTGTTCTCATTCTCAGCAGATAAATACAGTAGTTTTGTTCTAATACATATCAGGTTATTAAAAACATTAAGTTGCAAGAAATTATGATATATGTATTAACGATAGCTTTCATTTGATGTAAAATAGTATAGTTGTATAAGCCTGCACTGTATTTGGCGAGAGAACTCCAAGAGTTTTGCATATTTTCCAAAATATCACAGGGTCACTGAGATGCTATCTTACACTGCCAACAGAGAAGTAAAGTTTGGTCAAAACTGGTTAGCAAATACCAACTACTGCTTAACCAACATCATATATTATGTAATCTACAGTAACTCCACACGATGTTGGTAAGACTCACCCTAAGTGAGTTTCAATGAATATTGTCAGAGACAGCAAGCAGGTGATTTCAACTACATTATATATTGTAACAGTAACAGGTGTCAGGGTAAACTAGATTTTGTTATAAAATCTGTAATAAGGATACATAAAATTATGTACGTGTGTTAGAAGTTATACTTCTTTGGCGTGACTAAAATTAAATTTTATTACATATGCAAATAAGTTATGTAGTTAGAAAAAAACCATAAAATAACCGAAGAAAGACATTAAATACAATTAATAAAGGTTTGATTAAAGAACATAATTAAATTAACCTCAAATACTTGAAAACACTTTCAAAATTTTATTATATCATTTTTGTCTAACAAATTTTACATGGCACAATGTAAGTAAAATTAATTAATAAGATATATATATTCACAATGAATTACTAATATAAATGAAATGTTTTTCAATTTGCCTGTTACATGAACTGATTTTCTGTCGGTTTCAAACATAACCATGTGCTATGTTGTGTACCTTGTGTTTGTATATAGCTAGACGATACGCACATGCGCGTTGGGACATACCCATACCACGTTCACTGTTGAATTTTGTTACACTGTGCGCGCGCAACTTCCGTTTCACACTAAACTTTTACCCTCAACGCGCCAAAAGAAGTATAACTTCAAAAATAAAAAATTTACATAATATTAAAATATTTGTAGATAAAACAGAAAACAGTTCATTAAAAACAAGCTCGATATAAATGTTTCAAAATTTTCATACATATAAACTATTCTAACTAAAATGATTGTTCTCAGGCAAAATATATAGACAAGTGCACCAGCTATAATAGCCCACCTGGGGATTCCAAAACTTTCTTACTGTTTTCTGACTGCAAAGGTGCTGGTTCTTACACGTTCACTGGCTTCTGAGGCTCCTGGCTTGGGAGTCTCGTAGACTCTCTCGTGACTGTAGTTTAGTCACATCTTCCTTGATCTCTGTCGGCGTTTGTATTAGCTGTCTTCTGTTTCACCGGATGATACGTGAGAGTGTAGTTAGTTGGTAGGACCTAGGGTAACATGTCAGTCCTCAAACTGTTCCATATCTTTTCAGATCCGGCACCCTTACCTAAACGCCGACATTCCAGGGTTTCAGGTGTTTGACACAATGCCTTTGTCGTAGTTTGGCTTGCTCCACCCCTTCATTAGACCATCCTTGTGGGTTACAGTGTGGTTTCACAGAAGTAGGCATCCCTGGTAGTGTAGTCCGCGTCATCTTCTACACAACAATTATACTGGTGATAAACCTTATTCTAGGGATATTCCTATTATGCAAGCAGTCCGAGATTCAGATATCCAGTTTTAGATAAAGAAAAATTTCCAACTGCTACTTTATTTTCAACTGCGCAGTTAGACTGGGCAAACTTTGGACTTCATGTGAGGGGCTAGAATCAATATTTTTTGAGAACATACAGAACTCCCAAGAAGTAAAACGAGTTCGTCCATCACAACGCACAGGTTCTGGTATGCCGTGCCTAGCAAATATGTTCTCCAACCATGTAATAACCGCTTCAGATGTTTAACAGTTTATGCGTACCACTTGTAATAATCCTGCACTACCAAGTATTAGCCACTCACAATTCCATTCCGTCCACTCCCACCAAGGACCACGTCGCTCTGGCAGTGGTGAGGGTAGCAGGGATTCTGCTCACTGCTGCTGTTGTTGCAAACACTGTGTACAGTTGTCCATCAGTGGTGTGATGTCCTGTGTGATGTTGGGCCACCAGACAGCACTTCACAATGCCCACGTGGCCCTGGTTTTTGTGGAGCATCTCAGAACGTAAAACCTTAAGATTAAATATCATGTTAATGCTATTAAATATATGTATATATTTTAACCAACCTAATCATTCTCGTTTCTATTTACCGAAAGGGAAATTATGTATTATCCAATCATGTAATGAAAAATAGGGGAAATTTTGAAGGTTATGTCTGCTCCTAGTTTTATTGTTCTTAACAAGTATAACTATCCTATTTTCTGAAATTTGGACTAGAACACCACATTCTCAATCTTATTTTTTTTTTTCCTAGAAAGCTCTTTTTTACAAGGAAGATAATTTTGGTCCCCACCTTCTTTTGTGTGCCGTCTCGTTGCACTGCGGATGAACGCTTTCTGATGTTCCCGACCTTGTCGTGAGGTGGCATTATACTACAAGCAGGTGCACCTATTAAAGAGAACAGAAGTTCCTTAAAACAGCACTTACCATGGGCTCGTCCAACTCCTCCTTGATCCTTGGGAATGTTATGTCGCATGGCTCCTGCTTCACTGCGACTTCAGTCATTGTCTGGAACAATAACCACACTGAGTGAAGACAGGAACACAGTACCTACACACAGCCAGGCCCAGCTGACACACTGCACTGATACACAAAAACACATGTGGACCATACTGACGATGAGGCTGTTCTTACAGCTACTGGACACATCCTATATTCATGGCTAGTGTTGGACCAATGAGAGCTGAACGTGATCCTGTTTGGATGATCTGTATCATGTGCAGATCACATGACCTGTGTGTGATGCTGAGATCCACTGCAGGCAATCTCCACAGTTGTAAGAGAGGCACGAGAGAACACAGCCAGTGATGAAGTACTCTCAATAATTATAGACAGTATTAATACATTCTAGTTCACTTTATGATAAACGTCAGTTGAGAAGTAGCTACCACAGTTCCCAATACAGTCATGGCTGTTTGTGAAACACATATCATTGCCTGGTCTTGGGCGAGATGCTCACTGCTAACACAAGAATGGCTGAGTGTGTGCGTGAATTGTTTTGGTGTGCAAACTCCTAGCTTTGCATTAACGCAGGCTCCATTTCTCACTGCTCTTGCCTTCTTACAATGAGTTACTTCTCAGATTCATAAACTGGAGTCTTAATATAAATCAACCGATTCCCACCAAATTTAACACACAAGTAGTGCTAAAGTAAGTTATGTAAACTATAATGTTTTACGTGCAGCAGCATTTTTTTTTAAAGAGTGTTGCTAAATAGAGACAATATAACTAATTTGGATTAGCATTTTACAATTATTAAACCATTTAACAACATTTAACAAAATTTTGTATGCAGAAAAAGTTTATAATTGGCATGAAAACACTCATATTCCGGTTGGTATGGGTGAATGGTAGAAAATGGGAGGTTGGTATATTACATAGGTGTGCTGTGTGGCTTACAATGTAGCCTGTGTGGTGTGACTGAAGTATGCTACGTTATAGGTAGTTTAGGTTTGTAGGATAATTAATATTTTTGTTTGGAATGCCAAAGTTATAGACAGCATGGTTAGTGGTATGAATGACTGGAAAGTAAAATCAGCTCTTTGATTGTTTTGGTTGTTGGGTTTAGTTGGTATCGTGCCTTGATTATTTGGCTGGTGGCTGTTGGTAATGGTGCTACGACAAACATGTTAGATTTATGTCTTATTTTGGTACTAGCAAACCAACCCGGCTTCGCCCGGTAACAATAAAGTCTTTTTAGCGATACTTTGAAAGACAAAAATGGTTACTGTGGGTCATCCTTAAAGGATAAACATATGCTATCGCGAACTATTGAGTAAACCGTTTTGAGAGGTACAATTCTGTACCACATTAATTTGATGTATCTCTTATGATTTAGTCAACGCAAGCGCCGAAAAGCGACTTGATTACAAACGGTTCGACATTTCTCTACTTTACTTAAATTAAATATAAATGTATTATAAACTAAACCTTTCCTCAAGCAATGATCTAAATGATGTTGAAAACCGCATCAAAACCCATGAAGTAGTTTGGAAGTTCTAAGCGAATACACAGACAGACGCGGATAAGCGACTTTGTTTTATACAATTTATATATATATATATATATAAGTTTGTGTGTAGTGAATAGGCAAGGTATTTTTGTGTTATATTTGGTTGTGAGTGTATTTTGTCTGGTGATGGTCGAAAGTGCAGATGCCATGGGTGGAAATTATGATAGTGCTATGTGCTGTCATGAACTGTATAATTACTTGTTATACTTGAGTTATGGATGTGTGGTATTGCATGAAAAGTTGGCAGCTATTTCGGTTTTCTGCACTGTATGACTTGTGTTCTGTGTGGCATGACTGAAGTTTGCTGGGTTGTGGCTGGTATAGTACATATATGGAGCTGGCGGAGACTTGATGATGCCAGGAGGGGCTCTGGTACTCACTTGGTTTGAATATGTAACTGTGGAATTTTTTTTCTAAGTTTTATATTATCTCAAGTTGTCAAGTTAGGTTAGGTCTTGTCCTAAGTTTTACACAGCATGAAATATATTTCAAGTCCTGCATGAGGTTAAAAATTTTCTATGTCCTACACAACACGAAAAATTTTCTAAGTTCTACAAAGATGCCAGGAAGGAGCGAAGGTGACTAAAGAGGTATACGGAAAGCATGAGGATATAGGGATGCAATGACAGAGCATGAAGCAATTTAAATACTAGTTGGTAGACAATATGGCAGCGGTACTGGAATCTTTTCCCGAATCGGCTAAATCCTTCTTCTAGCGATGCAGACCATTAACACGTTACTACAGGGGATGGCCAAAATAATATGAACACCAGATATATACACAATATTTATTTATTAATAAGGAGTTGGGCCAATATTCGCTTTAAGAAAAGCAGCAATTCTTCGCGGAATAGATTCGTACAGTGTCTGAATAGTTTCCAACGGAATGTTTTCCCATTCTTGTACCAAAACATCCACCAATTGCTTCAATGATGTTGGAGATGGAAATCTGCTGATTACTGTTTGCTCTAAAACTCCCCATAACGGTTCAATTATGTTGAGGTCTGGCCAGGGAAGATGTTTGATGATATTCTGATGTTCCTCAAACCAAGTCTGAACCTTTCTGGCTGTGTGTATGGGCGCATTATCATCTTGGAATATTGCAGTGTTTAGCAGCAATATGCTCGTCATAGTAAGAACTTCGTCATTGAAGATGTCGATATATTCATTTGCATGAATCCGGCCAGTGATGCGAATGAGAGGACCAGCTGAATACCACGATATAGCCGCCAAAATCATAACGGAACCTCCCCCATGCTTGACTGTAGGAAGCAGGCAGTCCGGATAGTATGTTTCTTTTGGGGTTCTCCATACATAAACCTGGGCGTTTGTAGGAAACAATGAAAACGAATATTCATCGGACCATACCACATTCTTCCAATCATCAACTGTCCAGGTTTTATGATCGTGGCACCACTTCTTTCGCAGCTTAGCGTTGGCTTCCGTTATGAAGGATTTCGCAATTGCAGCCCTTCCGTGAATGTTAGCTTTGTGGAGCTCCCGCCGTACTGTTTTTGTCGAAACAGTATTACTCAAGTGAATGTTGAGTTCTGCTGTCACTTTTTCCGCGGTAGTTTTATGTTGTCTGGCCACAATTCTTTTTAATGTTCGTCGGTCTCTGTCAGTTAACTTTAAGTTTTTCCCACTATTCCTCTTCGCCGATGATTTTTTACCGTATTTTGTGTATGCTGTCATTACCGTGAATACTGTCGCTCGTGAAACGTTAAACAATTCAGCTGTTTTCGTCACAGAAGCTCCCGCTAACCGAGCACCAACGATTTGCCCTCTTTCGAAGTCTGAGAGATCACACATTTCACCGATAGCTTGTTTTAACCGGCGCAGAACAAAGCGTATAATACACTGAAATATAACTTACAAGACTTGGCACGTAAACTGTGCAATACATACGCGTCGCATTATTTACACGGAAGCAGTGTTACCAACATGCAACAAAATGTACTATATTGCATGGTGTTCATATTATTTTGTCCTTCCCCTGTATATACTTATATATTTGGGCTATAATAATATTTGCGTTTTCCACTAATTCACAGAATTCCGTAAACGAAGCAAGACATTTTTTCATTTGGTACTATAATCGCTAATATTAAATTTCTATGAGCAAACAAATAAGGATGAATATGGAAGTAACTTCATTGTGAACAAACTGTAAATGACGATGCCACATATAATTATATATGATTTCTTTGACTTAACGTTTAACTCGCTGGCAAATTTTTTGTTTCCTAAATTCTGTAATTCCATACTCTACAGGAATTAATAATGTTAAACTGTTATGGTTTTCCTGGTGCAAATGTTACAACTTATGAAATTTTCAGTAATTATAAACGCCAGGAAAATTAACGAAATTAAAATGTGTTTAGTTTTGTTTAAATTTTTCTATTTATTGTGTTATATTTAATTAATTTCTACATACTTTTTAATGTTAAATTCGAAAAGTTTTCTTCAAAAAATACTTAAGAGGGAAACTAAAATATCCTATAACTTTCTCTGTAATCCGCAGACGCTGTTTCTGAAATCAGAATATTTAAATTTATTCAGTGTGATAAACTAAAGAGTGTTCTCTAGTTTTCAGTTATGTAGTTTCTTGGGCCCACATACACCAAGGAAGCATGAAGAAACTGATTTGGTGTAAAATTTATAATTTGCCCGCAACTATCTGTATGATCGTCAGTAAAGTATACGCGAGTAAGCGAGTTGTTATAAAGGACACCGTTTCCCGATATATTTTAGACAACAATGACCACAATAATTGACAAGCAGAGAGCCGTTTCCTTACGACAGCTCCCCAAATACTGCCACGCGCGCCTAACTCTGTCCCTAGTCACTGCGGAGAGGAATGCCGAGACGAAGACAGCGAGAGCAGCCTCTGGAGCACGCAGACTGGAGAGGCAGTGTTTCACCAGGGACTGGCCTACTGTCCGCGCCACACGTAATGGCCCTTGTTTGAGTGTTTGTGTGGGGTAGAGGAGAAACTACTGAGTACGGAGCTCCGGCGGTGTAGCATCCGACCTGAAAACATCGTCTGCTAGTTTATGTTTTTCCCAACAATGCACTACTAATAAACCAACGTTCGTAGCTTGGACAGTCACAAAGGGCTGCTGAGGGTCATTCTTAAAGTCCGTTTACACTAGGCGAACAGCGCTTGTAATGTAACGTGCAGTGTAATTCTCGCTGCTAGCCACGAGCACGCTTGAAGCACGCCGCCATCTTGCCCTGAACCGTCAGTCGTGTCGAACACGGAACGAGCAAGTAGTGTTCTCCTTTCACATCTCGAGGCTGCGCCACATGTAAGACAACGAAGTATTATTTGCTTTAATTATGTGCAGTGTTTATGCTACTGTGGGCACATCAATGCAATGTACTTAAAAAACATCGAAAGCCTCAGCAATGGCGGGGAACTGAAAATTATATAAAAGCAGGTCTGGTCAGAACCAATGCAGGATTTAAAGTTTTAACACATAAGTTGACAATACAAAAACTTTACCAGTACATCTCCCAAATATTTCGAGAATTTGCTGACTAAAATACGACCAAAATCGGTAAATAGAAACACATTTTCGACATCCAATTTGAATTGAAGACACTTTTGAAGTTGAACTGGTATTATGAATATACATATATAATAATAACATTATAAATCTATATGTTATCCACTGTTAATATCCTAGACTGGCTGCAGGAGATTTGTACAAAAACCTGCATTAGATACTATCTTTTTTATAATATCGAAACAATCGATTGGACAAACTGTCCCAGATGTTTGTGCAGCATTTCCCTAAAAATTAAAAACTAATATTTAGGTGAGATAACTAAAAGTGCGTCTTTAATATTTAAAATATAAAAAATATATTTCTTAATAACTAACATCTTGTTGTAGTAGAGAAGATAGAAATTAAAATGCTGGTTTCTTTAATACCAAAAAACATCACAAATATCCTTTCAATGCCACCTAGAAATATTAATAAAATAAGCCAGGATGTAAACATTAATGTCATTAGACAATTAAGATAGTGGTTGTGTGGACTATTGTAAGCATTTGGTGGACCTTGATCTGTGGTACCGCTTGTTGGCAAGGATAATATTGTACCGGAAGTGGGCTACCTGACGCTGTTCTGCCACGTATCTTCCTTCATGAGCTTTTTCCTAACAATATTTATCTGTAGTAACACAAAGAACAGTATAGTTACTGTAAATGTCTCTGAGCTGCAATACAGATTCCTCCACCCAGGCGTCCTTGCTCACGCGCAGCACATTGGCTGTGTCCAGTTTTCCTGAGCACGTCCAAACTACGCGAGCATGTTACATTACACGTTACATTACATGCTCAACTCGCCTAGTGTGAGAAATGAAGACAAGGGAATTTAGGATTATTCCCCTGCATCGGATAGCATAGGAGTAAAACCATAGTTAGACTGCAGGAGAACCTCGGACAAGGATATGTCACGGCCCAGTACCAGGTCGCAGCCTGGTTGAAGAGAATCTCTGATCTAAGTGTTTTTGTTTGAGTTTATAGTTGACCGGGCCGTTACTAACGCTGCCCGCAGCGACTGGCCGTGTCGAGTATCGTACTGTATTACTAAGAAACTGCAGTGTCCCTACGTCTGGCGCTCATAGTATGTGGATGGGAGTTTTTACGTTTGCTTCTCAGTCGATAGATCGAATATCGTACTGTATTACTAAGAAACTGCAGTGTCCCTACGTCTGGCGCTCATAGTATGTGGATGGGAGCTTTTACGTTTGCTGCTCAGTCGATAGATCGAATATCGTACTGTATTACTAAGAAACTGCAGTGTCCCTACGTCTGGCGCTCATAGTATGTGGATGGGAGTTTTTACGTTTGCTTCTCAGTCGATAGATCGAATATCGTACTGTATTAATAAGAAACTGCAGTGTCCCTACGTCTGGGGCTCATAGTATGTAGATTGGAGCTTTAACGTTTGCTTCTCAGTCGATAGATCGAATATCGTACTGTATTAATAAGAAACTGCAGTGTCCCTACGTCTGGTGTAATAGTATGTAGATGGGAGTTTTTACGTTTGCTGCTCAGTCGATAGATCGAATATCGTACTGTATTACTAAGAAACTGCAGTGTCCCTACGTCTGGCGCTCATAGTATGTGGATGGGAGTTTTTACGTTTGCTTCTCAGTCGATAGATCGAATATCGTACTGTATTACTAAGATACTGCAGTGTCCCTACGTCTGGAGCTCTTAGTATGTGGATGGGAGTTTTTACGTTTGCTTCTCAGTCGATAGATTGCATTTCAAACTATATTACTAAGAAACTGCAGTGTCACTACGTCTGGAGCTCATATTATGTGAATGGGAGATTTTAAGTTTGCTGCTCAGTCGATAGATGGAATGTTCGATAGGCACGCCTGACAGCGCTAATGGCATAGTTCAAGTACTGTTAAGAGAACAAAGCACTACTTCTTAAAATTTTAATGCAGCGAAAATTGTTCATTTGTATGTACAAAATTTCTAGAAACAAATAATTCTCAGAAAATATTTTATTTAATTTAACTTGTTGGAGAATTTTATCGTGAAAAGGAGCGGTAAGTTGCATAGCACTATTCATGTTAAATTAATTTTAATTATTTATTTAATTGACTGTTCTCGGCCATATATGTCACTTGTTACTTATTATAGTTGCTAGTATAAATTACTTTCTTTCTAAGCTACTATGAATTCTCGAAAGTAAACCTACAAACTAGACATAAAGGTTGCAACTTTAATTTTAGAAGAAGCAGGCTATTATTAAGTCACTTTGCTCTGTACATAACGAGTGGTATGGCGTGTATTGGGTCGAGGAGTGATATTATGCCAGCCAGAGAAAAGTTGCTTGTGTATGAAACACTATAAGTATTCTCCGTATGGTAAATCTTATTCAGGATGAAAATGATAACATTTCAGACTGCTAGAATAAATATTTTCACTCTTTTGTATACGTTTAAAGCTCTGGGCTATTTGACGATGCAATAAGTAGAGGTAAAAAATATTCTGCATTTAATTTGGTAACAGAGTCAACTTTTAATTTAATACATTAAAAATATTGTTTTCTAGAATTTGACATTTAACAACACATCTATATTTTAGCCAATTGTGGCCCAGAAAATAAATCATTATCAAGCACATGGTGCCAAGTCAAATGAAACATTTGTTTCAGAGGTAGACAGCAGGTAATGTAAGTTATTTCAATTAAAAAGAAAATCGGGAACTATAACCTATGGGTCACTAAACTCACAATATTTTCCACTCCCTGTCCATAACCGAACTGTTAGTGAATGAGATATTTATCCCCTTACATATTTTCTGATATTAATTAAATGACGTTATATAAAATAAGAATTTGAAGTGTATTTCCGTGGAAATAGCGTATAATATGAGGCGAATATTGATATATTTGTCACATTTTATAAGTTTTTAACCACCTAACAATTTGTAGGTACATATATGGTATTAATAACGATATTCAAGACATAAAATTTCATTTAAGAAAATGTTCTGTATTTACTAAAAAATTAAATTAATAACATCTGAGTACATAATAGTATGTGCATCTAACATCGATTTATAAATCCGTTTGTGTCATTGTTTTTTACAATGTAAGGTACGGTAGTTAAAAAACACTGTTAAAATCATTTATCCTAATTCTCATTATTTAGTAATTATGTAATTGCGCTCAAGGCAGTGGCAGAATTAACAGTTTTGTTAAGATTCTCAAATATATTTTTTTTGCCCTTAATTTTTAGCAAAAGTATAATAGAGTCAGTGTAAAGATAAACATAAATTAAAATATGTGTTCGGACTGTCTTCATACATTCTGATCACAAAAATTGTCAATAATCAATGAAAAAATTATAGCAATATCGATATCGTCTAATTAAAAAACTCTTGCATTGAAAAAACAAGGAGACATTTTCTCTAAATCAGAGATGCTCGCATTTAAATATGATTCAGTAAACACACAGAAATATAACTTGTTATAACTGCAACCGATTTCGTTGACTTTCTGATTGCTTGCTTTCTTCCGGTACAATAATTAGTATTCTTATAAAAACATAAATTAATTGACACACACTAAAAATATTAATTTGTGGCACTAAATTATTAAAATTTATGTACTAATTTTACACTTTTAATATCCATAATAACAATTTTGGTTTTTTAATAAATGAAATGGAAAATAAAATGAATGGCCGAAATACAATAACGTTTAAGATAAAAATCCTGAGTCATCAGCTATGTCATTGTAGGTCTAGAATTTCGCCCTAATAGTTATTTTTGGACTTCAATGTAAACTTTATCGTAATTTACCAATGTTAAGTATCGTTTTCTTGAAGTCCTTATTTCAGTACTAGTTCAAAAAAATATCAAAATTGTGACTTCTACAGCAGGTTTCGTAAACACTGTGAGGCAGACAAACAATAAAGTTTGAAATTATCATCTTAGTGAGTACAAATTCACCATTATATCAATTATATTGTCGTGTAGCTAAATTATTGTTTCTGTAGTCGTGCCAGATCTGTGTAGTAAATATTTATCTGGCTGGACTGTGAGGCTGCTAGACCCAGGTTTGTTGCAATAGAAAGTCGACATCGTCAGCTTGTACATGGAAGTGTATCGCCGTCCTGGGGTTCACTGCACCTCGTTTGTGAATGGGAGAGTTTTGGTCGGAGAAAGGAAGTCACTGTGTCATCTTCTTCCTGGGGTGAGTTAAGTTAAGGGCAGTTCATAATCGGGCTTGATACGAGGAGGGCGGGAGTGCGGAGAGATCGTGCCTAAGGCGGTTCCCTTGGCCCAGCCTTAGTGGTGTTTATGTGTTGCGGAGTTGATGTACGGCGGCGGGACTGTGTGGAAGTGTGTTGTAACATCGTTGTCACATCGCCAGTTCCTACTAGAGTCAGGTGCGGGGTGGTGGGTGTGTCCCTCGTCGTACTGAGGAGTCGTGCTTTGACGTCCGGCGGGTGCACTACCTGTGTTGGCTGCAGGCGGAGTTGAAGTACGGCGGCGGGACTGTGTGGAAGTGTGTTGTAACATCGTTGTCACATCGCCGGTTCCTACTACAGTCAGGTGCGGAGTGGTGGGTGTGTCCGTCGTCGTACTGAGAAGTCGTGCTTTGACGTCCGGTGGGCGCACTACCTGTGTTGGCTGCAGGCGGAGTTTAAGTAAGGTGGCGGGACTGTGTGGAAGTGTGTTGTAACATCGTTGTCACATCGCCGGTTCCTACTAGAGTCAGGTGCGGGGTGGTGGGTGTGCCCCTCGTCGTACTGAGGAGTCGTGCTTTGACGTCCGGCGGGTGCACTACGTGTGTTAACCAGTCCTGGGCTCCTGTTATTTGAAATGTGGAGAATTTCAATTCTACACAGTTAAAAAAATTATGTGGTGTTTTAATTTCAATATATTTATTTTTAAAAAAATTATTTGTAAATCATGTTAATAAATATAGTATTGTAGCATTATACTAAAGTTTTAAATAATGTAATTTTTTATAACACCCCTCCCTAATATAAATTTCCTGCTTGTATATGCTACATTCTGACATCTATATTTGCCAGTAGCAACTGGTATGTCAGAAGATGCTGTTTACATGTGAAATAAACACAGTCATATCTGTATTACAACTACTCATGTGAGTGTGAGATTTTGTCTTCACTTACACCTTTGACAATCCTTTGACTTTCTACATTTTTCCTTGGTTCTCCCATACTGTGTGTTGTTGTAATTTAAGTTTACGGATTTGAAATAGCAGAAGAAGTGAAAAAATCACTAGTAAAAAAAGCGGCACAACTCAAGGGACACTTATCAAAATTTCCAATATATATATATATAATATCGAGTCTCCGCCCAAAGTAGCCAGTATATCGTCCAGCGATAAAACTTACCACGATCGAATTACCTGCATTCACAGATCGTTATGAGGATTGGTTACCTTCTGTGAGGTATTCCAGTCGCTTGTTCTGTCAGGATACAGACGACTGCCTTATTCGAACCTAGAGATATCTTGGCCATCGCCATGATCTATACTTAATTAAAGAGCTGCACACCACCCCTTAGATAGGTGTTACGGCGTGGCGTTTAATTTCCTATGATTCCCGCTCCCACTGGTGGTGATTCAGGGAATCCTGGTTGTGCGGCAATCCTTCCAGGAAATTTTGCGACCATATTCTGCCGTTTGTAAAACACGTCAATATTATTTCACTGTTGTACTCTATTAAGGTATTTTTCAGACCACATTTTTTGTGCTTATATAAAAAAAAAGATTGCGAGTAACTTAAATAATTGTTTTGATGTATTTTTGTAAATTTAAATTATGAAGCATGTAATGTTTTTATTTTCCATTTCAGCAATACAAGATATATTTTATTATTAGTTGTGCTCTGTGTGTTTGGTGTTTTATTTATGAAAAAACTCGGTATGGTATGTGTATCCTGTATTTTGATTTAATGGCTTATCAATGCGTATATGATGTGTTATATACATATTTCAGTTTACTAAATCATTATTTATCACTGTTTTCCAGTTTCCATAATTTTCTTGATTCTTTGGTTTCAATTAGGTTTCAGCATGTACTTTGAAAGTAACGTTTTTAATTTCTTTTGTTTTCTGTCAATTGGCAGGTCGCGCGATTGATTCTCTGCCGGCCGGATGTGCATAGCAAAGTTGCGAATTCCTTAAGTTGTGTTTTCTGAATTTTAACTCCCTCTTTTCCTATTAAAACTAAAAATTCTGCCATTTTCCTGCCGTATCCAGGCAGTTAGCGCATGTACTTACAAAAAAATTGTTTTCACTTCACATGATTTTCTACCCACCTCTGTGTGTCTAGGCGCAATTTGTCTTTCCTGGACAGCCGGTGACATGAATAGTCGAGAATCTGACCTTTTGTTCGTCTTTTGTTTGGGTTCTCTGCATTCTTCACTTAGCGTTGTTCGACCCAGTGTTGCCAACCCTACCGTTTTTTCGGTACACCTACCGAAACAGATTTTTGTCTACCGAAATACCGAAAAAATCAAATTTCCCCGAGTTTTTTAATGGAGTTAAATAACAATAAGTCGCATACAATCCGTAAAGAAGCAGCTGGTAAGATACAAATCTAGGCGAAGTTAGAGAAGAATATTGAGAGCAACCACCTTGTAGTTTTATTTTAGCCATCTTTTGATATGGAAAGTTTCTTTATTACATAGTAAACAAATATGAAAAGTAACGGTGAAAGCAGTAACGGTAATTGAAATTACAAAATAAATTTCATTGATGTAAACGAAAATGAAATTTTAAAAAAAGTATAAAGATTTCAAACTTTTAATGGAACGAGTGACTACTCATTTCGTAAGTTTGTGTAACCATTAGCATTACAAATAATGTATCCATTCGTCGTCTCTCTTTCTATCTCTCTCTCTCTCTCTTTATATATATATATGCCAATTGTATGTATATTCACAACCGAAATTTGCTGATTTTCTAACCAAACTCTACCGATTTTTTTTTCGACAGGTTTGTCCCCTCTGGTTCAACCACTTTTCTCCTCGATGTGTTGCCAGAATGTTATGTGGCCGTGATGGTATTTTTTGGCACTAAAATGCCTACTACATTGTTCTATTTTTGTAATTTTTGCCATCATATAGTCGGTTCTAGAGCTAGTAAATACTATTTGCGAAATGTGTTTTTTATCCACTTTGTTTGGTGGTACAAGGCGTAGTTCGCTCCTCTGTGGTGGATAACTCTCCAAGTTGATAGTTGTTTTCTCCGTGTGCTCCAGTTATATTCACTCAGTAATATATTGGCTATTATTGTGCGGGTGCATGTGCAAGTCTGACCTTCCCTGCACGTTCTGGCATAATTCTTGCTGCATGGTTCGACTTTCGGTGCTCATCGCCTGCCCTTGTCTTGATGGTGGCAACGTATTAAATTTTTATTTAAATTCCTCCATGCTGCACAGTCTGGCAATGGGTACGTTATCTTCTTGCCCATTGGATAACTATTCCGTTCTTGTGGCTTAGAAGAGATCTTCATTTAGCTAAGTCAGCTATCAGTCATTTAAATATGAACTTTATCTGTAAAGTATTACTTTACAATTTTTAAATGTGTACTATCAAGAACATGTTCGCTTTTACTGTTGTCATAGAACATTTAAATTTATTAACCATCTATGTAAATGATATTTGTAAACAATTTAATTAATTAACAATTCTTTCGGGACACACATTTTAACACTTTCATGCAGTGAGCAAAAAATTTTAACTTTAATTTTTAAACCGTAGTATATTGATAAGCATTATGTGATTTAAACTTATTACACAGGCCAGCAAAAAGATACTTTGTGGAAACTTTTAAATAAATGCAGCTTAATTTTATGTATTTTTGGGTGCTGAAATTGAATCTGGCATAATTTTTTTGTATCACCCACAGTTATCTCACATAATGCATTTGTATTTAAAAATGCGATGTATGCGATTGTTTAAAAAAAATTAATTACATACATTTTAAATCTTTATTTTTTGGTATTTCCTTTCTCTCTTCTCTTTGAAGCTTTATATTTAGCTTTTTCTCCGATGTGATGCATTTTGTTGTTCTCGGTGAAGTG
Organism: Clitarchus hookeri; assembly: GCA_002778355.1. Taxonomy (NCBI): domain Eukaryota; kingdom Metazoa; phylum Arthropoda; class Insecta; order Phasmatodea; family Phasmatidae; genus Clitarchus; species Clitarchus hookeri. Next base: position 92,105 of record NQII01008400.1, on the reverse strand, counting down.
ACCAGCAGTAATCACCCATCATGCTGACATTCCACCGTCCCTGGTAACGTTTATACATCACTTTGATGTCCTGGTGAAACCGTTCCACCTGCTCTTCACTCACATCACCCAAGTTGTCAGGGAAAAAGTCAAGATGGATGTGTAAGAAGTTGAATTTAAGGCTTATCAGGCCTCCCAGATTTTTGAACTTGTCTATCATATTAGCTACGATAAGCTCATAAATTGCGTCTTTATCATTGCCCAAAAACTTAGCCACAACTTGCTTAAATGATATCCAAGCCTCCTTTACCTATGTAGTGATTATTGTTTCAAAGTTGGAATCGAACATAATTTTAAGAATGTCAGACCCTTTCAGTTTGGCTCCTGATAAATGAGGAAACTTTTCAAATAAATAATTAAACCGTTCACCATCTTTTGGCAAGGCTTTACAAACTGTTTCATTAAACCTAATTTAATGTGAAGAGGTGGTAGAAGAATTCTTTTTTGATCTATTAAATTTTATGCCAAATATTCTTCTTTCCAGGTGTTAAGGTTTTTCATGCAGGCCAATGTTTTTTGGACCAGTGGCGATCACTTGCTCTGCTATCCCACTCACATATAAAACATGGACATTTAGTAAATCCATTTTGTTGATCTAGGAGCATGCAAACAAGTTTCAAAGCTCCACACATCATCCAATCGTGAGCAGGAGAGTTAATTTTCTTTAAATTAATGACTATATATTTTCGTAAGTTTCCTTCATATGAACTGAATGAGCCACAGGTAGTGAAGCATAAGTATTACCATTTTGTAAAATAACAGCTTTTATGCTAGTTTTTAATGAGTCTATAAAAAGCCTCCATTCTTCTGTGTTGCACTCAATTCGAAATTCATTCATTAGACCACCAATATCATGTCAGTACACAAAATCCTGTTCTTGCTTAAAAAACTTAGCGAACTGTTGATCTCTTGTTCTATATTGATAAATATATGCTCCAGGTGCCAACAAATGTTTTCTTTTAGCCTAGAGCCAAGCAATTAAGATTTCTCTTTAGTCAAACCCAAATATCTTACCAAATCATTTAACTCAGGCTGTGTAAACAACTGAAGTTCTAAATTTTCTTGAGAACATTAGAATTGCCTGTGGTAGGTCAGGGAGAGGAAGTCCCGGACCATGACCGACTGGCCGAATAGCTGAAGGAAGATAAGAGTAGAGAATTACTTTCTTATTTGTGGAGTTATATCCAGTAGCATCATTGCTACAAAAATAACAATCATCTCAATGATTTTTTGGTTCTCTACATATCATAGTTTCTGCAAATCTAAGAGCTGTCTTTTCTTTTTTGACCTTTTTCTAAGGTCTTCAACACAAACATAGCATACCTTGTGTGGAGCCCAAGGTTTTTCTTGATCACCGAGTTTTATTCAAAAATATATCAAGTACACTTTTTTTTAACAAAGTCTGTAATGTTTCTTTGATGTTTTTAAATTACAAACTCACCACATATATAACGAAAACTGTTAGGAAAATTTTTACAACCATGGTTAGCCATACGTAATGAATATGGGTAAAAAGCTGAAAAGTGAGGTTGTGTTGACTGAAAGAAAACAGTCGTACCACCACTGCCAACCTAATTTCATTTAGATTTACTGTATGTTTTAGTTTATTAATAATATATATCCAGTATATAAATATATATATATATGTATATTAAAATATATATAAAGTATATAATAATGCAATGATATTAGATAAAAAATTAATTTCTTACATTTCGTATATTTAAATGGGAAAATATGGTGGGTGTTATGACTTTTTTGTTATTATTTACGGACTCAGCACACCAAAAAACATAAGAATCCGGCAAAATCATTAACAAATTTTTAATCGTTGGCCTGTGTTATTTGTCACGTTTTCGTTTCTGTCCTTAAATTATCCAAGAAATAATATTGAATGTGGTATTGTGTGATCTCCAGTATGTTCTTAGTAATGTTAAGCAAACTTGAATACTCTCAATATTTACTTGTTCCAACCTGTATTTTTTAATGTATATAAATCCAAACGAAAGATTAAGTAATTCATAGCCACAACTTGCATATTTTTATTTATTAGCAATGTAGACTTCCTCTGGACCTGTATGTTATTAATTATACAAGAATGTCTTACATGTATGTATATATATAAATATTATTATTCTCTTCACTCTTTTGTGCCATGTACAATCACAGAAAATAATATAGAATATGTTTATATGACGCTCTGTAGTAAATGTTTGTGGCAGGTCTTTTTGTAAATTCGTCATTTTTTGGGCCACTTATTTGTTATTTTTTCTGGCATTTGTCTTATGTTGTTTGCGCCAAGGACTTGATGAATTTATAGTTTTTGAGGAAGTTAATAATTCATTTATCTATAATTTTTTGGATAGTACATGAGGCACAATGTGCGCTCCCCTTCCTGGTGTAGCTTGACAACCCAATTTCTCAGCAGAATCATGCCCAGTCTCACACAACACAGATATATCTGGCCTGTCTTTGTGGTGCCGAAATGTTTCCTTAGCCAGAAATGTACTCCGACTTCTCGACCAAGAATGTTTGGGACCAGATTGGATGACAACTCCGAGTAGCGGCAACTACAGTCAATGTGGAGGGTCAGTTGCACCAGCTGTGGCAGGATCTTCTTCAGGAGAACATCCGACATACATATGCCTCCCTGCTCGACCGTATCACCGCCTGTCTTCATGCTATGGTGGTCCAACACCATAATAAGTGCATCTTGCAAGTGTTGGTCCCCTGAAATACATGCTTGTTGTGGTAAAATAGTTTGATATTTTCTGTATACGTACTACCATGTCCTGTGCCTATAACCTTTATGTGCTGCTGTGATGGCACCATCCGGATAATAATTTTTTTGCAAATGAGTGTACATGGGTTTTCTGATGCTTCAGGGATTAATTAAGGAGCATGCTTGTCTGTAAGGGCAACTAATAGGAAAGGTGCAAAATTAAAAATTTTATTAGTGCAAAATCGAAAGAAGCTACTTTGAACGGATTTCTTTTTGCCGAGGTTAGAAATTTGTACACCTCTCATGCATAAGTTGGGCTTTATTTCTAACTGGTCCGTGCTCAATACAAACAAAATTAATGCAGATATTAATTATAATTGCACTTACAGCGGACTGCATACAAAACATTAAAGCAGTCGCCAAGTGGTGTACTTCGTGAATTAATAGCATTTCTATATGCATGGGTATAAGACAGACCACAAACCAATGGATTGGCTATTGATTGAAAGATTTTTTAAATAACTTTTGGAAAAGGTTGATCGTAACATTGAAAGATTCAGAGAGGGATTGAAATATTGACCGAAAGTTTGAAATATTGATAGAATGTTTGAAAGTTTAATCGAAAGATTGGAAGGTTGATTGAAATGATGATCGAATAATTAAATGATTGATAGAAAGGTTGAAAGTTTTATCGAATGACTCAATGATTTATCGAAAGATTGAGAGATAGATCGATCGGAAGATTGCGAGATTGAACGAAATTTTTAAATATTTATCGAATGGATTCTTGATTGCTGAGAAGAGCACAGAAGATAAAACTGTATATCACCCGAGTGTGCCCTATACATTCCAAGTTGCAAGGCCCTAACCCTAATGGTTTGTGAAAAGTATCGTCGACAATGTAGGCAGTTCAGCTGCTGTGAAACTACCAAAGACGAAGTTGGGATGTTGGTTGCAAGCACCCCACCAAACATTTATTCATCTTTGCATCTCACTCCAGTAGCTCGCTGGTCCGAAAAATAACTTGAAATTTTAGCAGATTTTAATTTGGCAGGTGAATGTGTGTGTAATAAAGAGCTTGCCCAATAATATTATACGAAATCAGATGTAAGAGATGACCATAAAATAACATACCAGACTGAACGATGGAAACGTAAGGGCAGAGAAAGTTAAAGAGAGAAATAATGTGATGTCAACTCTTGCATCAAGCGAATAACTGTGATGTGGTACGCCTTTGGATACAATAATTACATGCATAGAAGGAGATATAATGTGAGCAACAACCAATAACGAGCGATAGAGGTGGTATTGATTGTAAATTACTAACACATCCTAGAGGTGATTGCGATCTATCTGTAGCCTATGTATTAAAACAATAGTTCTTTGGATGGTATAGAGAGGTGGGGTATGTGGGGGTCAGCTATGTAGCCAATGGAATGTAGTGTTGGGGTAGAGACTGTCTGACTAAATAACAAATACAAAAGAATGGTGGGGGTCAGTCGTCTGCTGGTTGTCATGCTGGGAGAATGAGTGATCTGCCATATTTACAGGTATCGAACTCTTAACCTTCGAAATGTAAGTATTTAAATGTCATCCCTCTTCCAAATTTCCGAATATTACCTAATTATTAAAAGTCTGTCGTCATTATTACATTTTTAAATTTTTTTCTGTTATTTTCGGGTTTTTGCGGTTTTTCTTTTTTCGGGTCAGAGTTTGCCTAAGATTAGGGTCAGGGTCACTGATATCTAATATGGTGTTCAGGAGCCACGGTGGTGTAGTGGTTAGACTGCTCGCGTCCCTCCTTGGCGAACTAGGCTCGATTCCGGATTTTCGAATGTAAGAATCGTGCCGGATGATGGCGCTTGTCAGCAGGTTGTCTCCCCCCTTTTTAACCCTTTGCATTCTGGTGCCGCTCCATACTCACCTCACTTCACTCTCATCAACTCTCATGGCCTTGAAGTTTAGTGCCATCCAAATCTCTCCACTCCATTCCAAGATGGTGGTCGTGGTCAATAATGAAACTTTTGCCTTATATTTATTTTATGACAATTGTTATTTGTATATATTATTCCATTTTAAAGTCACGTGGGGTCATGGCAGGAATATGGATATCCAAGATAGTGATCGTGGTCCATACTGTAGTGTTTCTCCGAATCTTCATATAGTTTGCCCAATTTTTTATTTACTTTTTTTATTTTCAGGCCATTCTTAAGTCAAGGTTAAAGTTACGGACATCCGAAATTGTGGTCGAGTTGTATAATGATATCCCGATTTTTACGAATTTTGAGATTTTTTTTTTTTTATGTATTAAAATTTTTTTACTTTTAAGTCATCCCAAGTTTATCGCGAGACAATATAACGGTCACGGAAATCCAACATTGCTATTTTTATCCATAATATAAATAAATGTGGTCTACATACCTTCTGGTTTGCTAGGCTTTGCTCGGAGACATAAGACGCCTTCTTGATTTGGAGAGTTTCTATATCTCACGTCGAACAGTCACGAAACCACCTTGGTCTTTTTCAGTGAGTCTTGAGCTCAAATTGCTAATTCTGGGAAATTCTGTTGTAATCACATTGAAGAGCGTTGAATGTGGTGTATTTATTTAAAGACAAGTGCAGACAATTTTTACTTTTATCTATGTTGTAAATTTACGAGAAAAAGGCGATTTTGGCGAAAAATAAGATACTTTTTTAGATTTTGGGGTTGAAAAGGGATATTTTGAAGCCACGAGGTCAAGGTAAATGTTAACCACATCAAAGATGGCCACCATGTGGCGTCACAACATGACTTTCGGTCGACGCCTGGCTCCTATTCCACATATCCCTTGTCACAGAACTCTCTTTTGTATTCTGCTCGCCTGGGAGTGAGGAATATAAAACCATATAACAGTCTGGTCATTAGGCACCAGAATGTTTTATGAGGAGAGTGCCAAGACAGAGCTATTGTGGTCTTCAGAGAGTGTGAGATGAGGTACAATACCAAGTACATACATGGTATACAAGTTATACTGTAGATTCAAATGTTCTAGTACAGCATATAAGAAATTAACAGAGACGATTGTTCTGTTTTTATTACGTATGAAACAATAAGTCTAATAAATATGTGACAGTATTTTATGTATTGTTATGTTCCAAAACCTGAAATAGGCCTTGGTGTTTTACTTTAAAATTATTACATACCATATCTTGGTATGGTTTGTGTATCCTTTCTGTTCTGGGGAAACAGTTTTATTTTATTCAAATTTTCCTTATTATATAGATGTGATGATATTCAAAACGTTTCACGTACTCTACTACAATTAAGAAATAATAAGTAATTTTTTAGCATGGATATTTTAATTTCAAACGAGATATTCAAATGCAGAAAACGCCAATCATATTTTGTGTGATTTCAGGAAATGTATATTTGCTGATAAAAAAATACCTATAACATAATAATAAGATAAGAAGTTTTCCTACAATTTCTGTAAGTTTACTGCAATAGTTGGGGAAAAATATAAAAATTTTACAGTAAACCACACACATGCATCGTCATTATTATTCTGTCCTTTATTTCACATTGTTGTTTTCCTTCCTCATTTACAGTAAAAAAACAAAATACATAAAATTTAACTAATTTATAGCAACAAATTTGCAAAAAAACTTCTTATTTATGAATGGAAATTGTAAATGTAAGTCAAATTATTATCATGACTTTTCGGGAACATAATTTGACAGAGGAGCATATAGGATGCCGATATAAAGTATAGTCTCTCTTCTTCCACATTTCTTACAAATATCAGGACCTCGCAACTTTGGTAGCGCACCAGTGGTTATCACACTAGTACGCTCTTCAGGTGAGTAAGTTAGATATGTAAAGAAGACAGGTTATTCTGAGTAAAGGCTTTATTGCTTGTATAGGCGTGGGCGAGGTTAGGCGGGGAACTGCTCCAGGTACTGGTGCACTGCGGTACGGCGATGGTCATTGGCATAGTAGAGGGCATTGTGGCCGTCGCTGTCTGTAGTCGTGGTGTCAGCGCCGGCCTGCACCAGTAGCTTCACTATCTCGAGGTTACCTATGGCGGCCGCCCATAGGAGCGGTGTCTTGTCGTAGATGCCCCTCACATTCACGTCGGCCCCACGCGACAGCAGCATCTTCGCAAGCTGGTACTGTCCCCCGTACGCCGCGCCAATCAACAGCGTGTAGTTGTATTCGTCAGGCAAGTCTATAGGCATGCCGGCGCGCAGTAGCAACGTGATAAGCTGCGTGTAGCCATAGTAGCTCATATACCAGTGCGGGCACACTGAGTACTGGCTCATGTCCTGCAGCTCACCGTACGCCCCGCTGCTGTGGTCCATCTCAGCATCCAGGCCCTTCCACAACGTCTGCCAGTCTCTGGAGGCACTGTACTGTAGCACCTGCGAACACGCGCCAGTTGTGATGCGGCTGTCACGACAGTCGCCATAGCAGACCGGGCTCCATTCCCGGGGGAAATGGGGCGGGGATTTTCCCGGGGTACTCTGTCACTCCCCCATCACATGATTCCGTCTCAATTCCGTGCTCACTTCGATTTGTTCTCATTGACACTTTAGATATCAGTAGTTTAGAACCTGTCTTATATGTCTACCATACTCATGCATCCCCCCACGAACAGCAAAATTCATCCCATCACACGCCTACACTATCTGATCAGAAATATCCAGACATCCCTCTGTAAAAGTAAACTGCCGTCCACCTGTCACTATGGCCACCGGTACCGCTATAAAGGGAGGCAGAGGGCTCGATGTTGGTCAGACCACGCGATAGCAGCAGAGTGAGTGGAGCAAGGGAGCTCAGTGACTTTAAGAGTGGTGCAGTTATTGGTTGCCACATCAGTAAGCAATATTGTCACCCGAAGTGGGAGAGCGTGGGACTGGATGGGATCGAATAATTGTGGAAAACAACCGTTCTTTCTACAGCTATCGATAAAATATTAAAATAATAGAAATTAATCCACAAGTTTATAGAATGGTTAGGGGGGGGGATATGACTACATGCAGTTTGGTTCATAGCTGATTTTAATACACCTGTAAGAATAGTCACTATAGCAATCCAGTTTGTTTTCTATTCGGAAAACGTATCTGTAATACGTTATTTATCGACATACAAGTGTCAAAATTAACAAAAGAGGGAAGGCAGTCACGGCCGAGGATTTAACATAAATATACTCAAAATATAAATAATCGACAAGCTGCCCGCAGTACCTGAAAAAAGTTTAAACAATAAATACTGGATCCATAAACGAGATATTCGTTTAGAATAGCCTACAGTTAAAAACCTGGAGTAGAAACATAATTAATTTAGTTGCGGTACATGAACGAGCAAGGGACACAACCGAACTCGGTTGAACACTAGTTTTGACTACTGGTTGTGCTGGACCCAGAACGTCAGCCAATTAACTCCACCTGCTCGTACATAATAGAAAAGTACAATTTACTTATCTACATGATGTTGTTCCGCCGTTTGCCTTAGGCCTCGGTGTTTCGACGCCGTCATCTCAATAGAAGAGCTAAGACAAAAGGGAAAAGAGCAAAAGAGAACAAAAGAGTGCAAGATCACCCCCAATTAAGTATTTATAAACCTGCGCACACCTGCCACGGGAATGGAAAGAGCTTTCACTATAATTTTCCCGATTATTATTTTGGTGATCGTTCTCAGAAAAGTAGAAACAAATATAGAACAGCGCACGAGGGAGTGAGACAGAAAATTCGCTCACCAACACGCTTCAAACACACATCTTCAAATGCGTCACTCAGCAAATATCACAGGCCGTCTGTGACACATTCCACCTGTGGCAAAGACCCTACCCGCGGTAATTAGCGCGAAGACCACTGCTGACGGCATTCACAAGAAGAGAAACAGATATTGTTTAAATATTGCGTCCAGTTTCTGAGCTAAATAGTGTATTCTCTACCCGTGTCCATAGATACTGACAAAAGAATTACCCAAAATTAAGTTTAATTTAAATTGTGCATCAGAAAAAAAACATATACACATTTTAATATCCAAAAAAATTACTATAATAAAACGTCCGGTTCATTCTGCCTTTCTGATGTTGCCCAAATCGACTGACAGGGAGTGACTACGAGTGATGGACTACAGGGATCGTCAAGCATTAAAGAAAGTGGTAGGAGAACATCGCATTGCATCATGTGATACCATCATACATGACATCCACAGTGTCACTTAACGTGCAGCTAACACCACGTCTGAGCACTGAGAGGTACGAAGACTGCGGTTCAAAGATCGACAACTGCCTGTAAACTGTTCATTTCGCCAGTGAACATGGAAGTGTAAAGAGATCCGCCACGGTGACAGGTCCCGGAAATTCTGTGACGATGTGCGCTCCCCTTCCTGGTGCATCTAGACAACCCCATTTTCCAGCAGCATAATGCCCGGCCTCACACAGCTCGGGTATCTCTTCCTTCGCCAGCAAGGTCCCTAGACCTATCGCTCACAGAGAACGTTTGGGAACAAATTGGAATGCTACATCGACCACGGCAACGATGGCATGTTTGGAGGGTCAGCTGCTTCATCTGAGGCAGGATCTTCCTCAGAAGGACATCCTACGTCTGTAAACCTCCATGCCCGACCTTATCGCCCCCTGTCCCCGTGCTATGGGTAGTCCAATACCATACTAAGTGCATCCTGGAAGTTTTGGTCCCTTGCAATGCAGGCTTGGTTCTGTATACTCACTACGATGTGCTGTGCCAGTGTCCACTTATGTGCCTCTGCAATGGCACCTTCAGGGTAATCCATTTTTTTTTTTGCAAAAAACTGTAATTAGGTTTTATTTTTATATATTTTTAAAAATTTCCCTTGTTTTCTTTATTCTAATTTGTTTGTCTGCTACATAGTACACGCTGAACAATTAATTATGACTAATGTATTAATATTAAAACTTAAATTTAGTAGAAATAATTTGTAATTTCTAAAACTGGTCTAATAACCGCATATAATATATCTTCAGTCTGAAAGAAAATAGAAATTAGAACAGAAAATAAATGATGTTTTGAGGTATAAAGTGGCATTTAAAACGCAAGCTGAAATAAAGTATACTTTTACATTTGAATAGAAAAAGGTAATATCACAGAAAAATGCAACGAACGCTGACGCAAACATTAGAGTTCTCAATTTTTTTTTGCATGTCTGGATTATTGGCGCTCTCGTTATTAAAACTTACAGCTTAAATTTGGTTTTATGTAACATTTACGATGGCGCAGATTGTTAATACGTGATTCTAATAAGAATTTTTTGTTGAGAGCGTGATTTCTCAGCAAACTCGAAACCAAGATTATACGAAAGTAGACTCTGTGTATCTTTATGAGGAGAGATAGTCCAGCTTTATGTACGGTGCTCATCATACTGATATAGGTTGAATAACATGCTGAGTGTGCACACACTAAGTGCACATTTTACTGCGTCCACATTGCTCTAAAGTAGCTCCAGGTCGAGACTAGCTTAGTCAAGTACACACTATACTCAACATCCCAAGAGACGAATCCCTGCCAAATAACGAGCTCCCTCAACCCTGGTGTTTTGACAGGTGACCCTGAATCCAATTGCGTAATTAATTAAGTGCATGTATCAAGCCTGGTTGTCCTCAGAGCCTGTCTGTTCATAATTATTTCTATAATACTTCGCAGCAGCTCCTCAACGAAAATAAATAAAACCATTCCCAGCATGTTCATCGTTGACTACAACTGTAGATTATTAGCTGTCCCTCCTTGGTGTATACATGTGGGTGTTATTATCGAACATTTGTTTGCTGCGCCTTATTCTGGCGAGTCTTTAAAGCTCTTATGCACCAATGCACTTTTGTGTGCGCATTTATTGCATCATACGAGTTTCAATGTGATCGCTTTCACCTAACCTAAATCAAAGATATCTAACCTAACTTAATGTAATGTAACCTGACCACACCTAACTTTACATGACGTAAACTCACCGGATCTGAACTTACATGCATGCTTACCCAAGTTAATCAACATCCATATAACTCATCTTAATATAACATAATCTAAGCCATACAATCAGAACATTAGCTAACCTAACTGAGTCGATCCAACCTCAGAAACCTTTCCTTACCTAACCTTCTGGTATTTGTAACGAAACTAATTTAACCTTATGTAACATGCCCCAACTTAATACATCCTAACTTAAGCTGGCATAACCTTAACTAATAAAATTATATCAATGGTTTAAAAAATAATACATATAATTTTAGAGTGTAACTTATGTTCACTGCCATGTCATATTCCCACGCAATGAGTTTGCCCAAAACCTTGCGTAGTTTGCTCAGAGAGATTATGCTGTAACACATTATTATCTCCCAAGGTTATGTTGGCCAAGCTGGCCAAATAGTCAGTTATCGATACAGTCGCATCTTGTCAGGATGTGAATCCCCTGATGGGTAATAAGCCGAAAGCTGTCTAAGTCCCCATCTTAAACATACTTAATTACGTAAAGATTAAATAAAAAATTATAGGTTATTTTAAAAAGAATTTAATAAAAATTGGGAATGTGCAGCTTCATAAAAATTTACGTAAAATTGAAATTACATAATCTGGAACGTGGGACACTTTTCAAAGTTAAAATTAGGTTCCTTGTCGTTTGAGAAGCTGTATGGTAATTCAGTGATAAGTTTATCTAACTCGAATTTTTATGCATTGTTTGCGACGAAAATATATGCAGCTAACCACACATTATATATCTGTGTTACAAAGTTATACAAATAGCTATAAATCATCACAGCACTGTTTAATTTTGTCGTCACCAATCCCGTAGTCTTAAATTGGAAAATTCTATTTACTCTTTAATAATAGGTTTGAATTTTTTGCATATCCTTACAAGTGGAAATAATCGTGTCATAATAATCACAATCAACGAAGCAATATGTATTATTTTCTGCAACGGTGGTGTGTTATCTGAATTGAAATTATCTTCATGAGTCCTCATGACTACTGCGTTAACAATCTACACTATTACAAAAAGTTTTTTATATAGTATTTGATTGTAAACCTATGCATTTATCATCGGATGTCAGGACTTCTTATTCTTTTCGCTTAGAAAGTTCGAACGTCCATTCGAAAAATAACAAATTGCACGCAATTTTTTAAATTTTCTTTGTAAGATTTAAATGTGAATGCATATTAAGGCAGAAAAATTGCAGTTTAATTATTTATGCAAACATTTGTAAATTTTTTAAATTTATAAATTTGTTAGCTTTAAAATTTTGGTTAGTAGTCGGGAGCTATATATTTGCCTAGATATAAGTTAGAGAACAAGATTTCTAATGAAAAAAATATTGTTAGCATAATTAATGTCAAAAAAAAATTTGTATGACTCTGCTTGTTTCTATTATAACTGTGGCTTTTTGAATAGATTTCAATAATTCCAAAACGGTTTTGCGTTAAATGACGATATGTGTAATTCTACATCAGTGAGCATCACTTTCGTTGGACTAGAAATACTGTAGGCTGTAGTAATTACTATTTATGACCGTAACATGTTTCGCTGCATCACAACCACTATGCAACTACATAAAGCTAAGGGCCATAGGTTATGTCATTTAACACGCAGCATTACCAGGTTTTTAATCTTCTGCGGAGGTTGTTCCGCACACCCAGGCACATCCTTCTTCTTACTCTCCAGCTAAAAGCACACACAGTGAAAAATGTAAAATACACCACGCAATTGAACTTTTCTGTTTAAACTATGTTCAATGTTCAGTGTCTAATCTAAATATGGGAAACCTATCATTTATGTATCAATATGAGAATTAAAATTCTAAATATTGAGCTCTGTAGAGAAATAAATTTTTTTTTTATTTCTAGTAACTCAATTCTGAAAATATTCAGTTTAATAAAAAACCAGGAAATATGTTGTATTGGCATCTAACTTCTTTAATCTAGGGTATGACAAATCTGTGAAATATTATTCATTAGTTATTTATAATAAAGGATATGTATTACACAAAATATATGAAAGTATAATTAGTCTGAATTGTTTTTTTATTATTCCTGGGAATTTTCATCGCGTTTTACTACCACTACGATTTTCAATATTTAGTATATGTATGTAGCAACTTAAAAACTACATTACTAACAAATGCAACGAAGAAAATTGTTACTGCTGCTAACATGTCTTTACACTCGAAAATATTTCCTGCTTTGTTAAAAAGTTGAAAATATCTTAAAGTAACCAAAGTTATCTACTATATTAAAAATTGCTTTATAATTTTGTGGTAAGATTCCATGAAAACCCACAATGAAAATGAAAATAAGTGTGTAACTAACCTTCAAACTTATAACTAAGAGATTAGTGATCATTTTAATTTTAGTCTATACATTTTGTCGAATTTCATAGTGGTACCCACATATATTATTTGGATCCAACTTAAAATTATTTTTATCACCACCGCGGGATAATTTAAATTAATTATTCAAGAAATTATTAATTTGTTTCGTAAATAGATTAATATTTTTTTATAATTTTCAAAATTAAAAAAATGTTGTAATGCCCTAATTGTGTGCGCACAAAGTGTCGTACTTCAGAACTTTATGGCAAAGATTACTAATATTTTAGCAAAGTCAAAAAACATCTACTTTTCACATTTTTTTCGAAGCAAATTTTAATGTCAAAATCTTTATAATAAGACTACGTAAACAAATGTGGCACAAGATGTTTCCATTATTTCGTATTTTAACTGAATTGTGGTTAATGTTATATTAAAAAAACATTATTTTGACTAAATCTATAAAAATTATTGTTATTTGAAGTACCGAAATATGTGATACTACTGCGGAACCAAGAATAAATAAAAGAAGGTTTTCAAAACATGCAGTAGCATGGCGTATTATACGGGAACCTCACCCGACTCCTAGCTTTCCAGTTCAGAGTTGAGTGAAGCTAAGATGCATAACGCAATGTTCACGCACATGGAGCATTAAAGAATACAGAGGAGAAACAGTTGATTATTCCAAGAAATGCAAGCGCACACACCAGCAAAATGGCGTCACAGTCCAGTAACATTACCGAGCGCTTTCCACCAATCAGCGCCTGGTAACTTACTTCTGTAGTCAGCAGCCTAGCCAATAGGTGACCTTTCGCAGCATGCAGTAACCAATCACACGTTTCCAGAGCCTCGTGCAGACAATCAGCGAGAGGCTACGCCCACACAAAAGCAAACGCCACATAGTTTAGCCTCTGTGTACTTCTCTACTCTGTGGCACAGACACACGTCTGTTACTGCCACGACCGCACCTTGCCTCTAGCCCGTCAGTCAAGATGTGGATTGAGAATAATTTGACAATAATTCGGAAATGTATAAATTATGAAACCATAATTTAACACTGTCGTCAAGTGTATATCAATTATATGAAAACTATCACTTTATACGAGTTTTTCAGAATACCAGAGGCCCTTAACTGTGTAGTTCAGGTGCATACAAAATAATCAAAATAATTAAAATATTTCAATTGTTTAAAATTACCTGAAATTATTTAAAAGTGCGCTTATTATATTTGTATTGCTTAGTTGACCACGAAAATATTGTTACCTTCAGCTTTCCCAAATTTTNTTAAAAGTGCGCTTATTATATTTGTATTGCTTAGTTGACCACGAAAATATTGTTACCTTCAGCTTTCCCAAATTTTTCAGTCAGTTAGGTATACCGTATTTTGCCTGTGTCGGATATTTAAATTAACTTAGAATAACTTTGTAAGCAACTGCAATATACGTATTTAATCATAACGTTATCAATTATGGATATATATTTTTAAGACAAAAAATTATAAACTATAAATAAACAGTATCCGTTATCGACATATTAAAATGTGCAAATTAATGCCAAGTATAGGCTATTCAGGGTAAATTGAGCACCATTTGAAGCCCTCTCATTTGGAATAATTGCCAATAAATTTTTTATTGCAGCCATATACGTTAACTTTCTAGACCGGTGAAATGTATACACTGGGTGCATTACTTATATGGCGATATTTATTTTAATAGTTGTAGAAGTATAGAAAATGACTGATAGGAAAAATGTAAATATGGCCTTAAAAGTGCTCACTTTACCGTGGACAGCCTAAACGTATTAGTATACTGCACACACGTAGTATTTACATTTTTCCATGTATTTGGAACAAATACGCACCATAAATACGTAACAAATGAAGTACTACCTAACACTACAATTTTTAAATGATGGGGTAGTTACGAATCCGAAAGTATTTGCATAACTGCAAAATTACGTTAAGATGTTTAGGTTACGTAAGACTAGGTGTGAGTGTAGCCACCTTCGCTGGCAAAAAAGTATACTTACTGTGTTGTTGAGTTGTTGGACCAACTGCTCCAGCTTCTCTGCATACCGGCGTGACTCATCAAGATTCCTGCCCAGGTCCTGCACCTGCGGCACACGCATACAGTATATACGTAGTTAACATGTCACACTCTTACTACGCCAGCATGACGCCAAGCTGGTCAGCATCTCACCAGTGTACGTGTTGTGCTGATAAGTGACATTTGACTACACCAGCTGTAGTATAGAGTAGCAGTATATACGTAGTTAACATGTCACACTCTTACTACGCCAGCATGACGCCAAGCTTGTCAGCATCTCACCAGTGTACGTGTTGTGCTGATAAGTGACATTTGACTACACCAGCTGTAGTATAGAGAAGCAGCAGACTGAGATTTATACTGCATCTGTTACTCTCAATGCCACTAAAATAACTTCATTTTTATGTTAATTTTAACGTATTCTTCTTTTGCACTTCAAAATATTATATTAATTAAAGAAAACAAGGTTCTCAAATCTGATGGTTGCCAAAATATCTGTCCCTCCCAATAAACACAACGTTATAAAAATGATCCAATATATTTAGACATCCAACAGGAATTAAGCACATTATAGTGTTCTCTGTTCAACAAAGCAATTGTTTTGGTAATTGTTGGTAAGTTCAAGGAATTGTAATTTTACTACGTAGATATTTTTAAAGAACGTTTGTTAAAGTTGTCTAAGAACCTGTTGTCACTGTCATATCCATAGGACGTACATCAACTTAGTACTAGGCTACGCAGATAATTTAATTTTCTTATAGCACAACACTATTCCAAAAACGAAAACACGTCCAGCATGTTTATTATAAATAAAATATATATTGAATATTGTCAATGTTTAAATGTGCATGTTTTGAAATACAAACATTTTATTAATTAGTCACGTAAAAGTATGGGATAAATTTCCTTTACTCTGGCTGTACTTATATACTTGTTAAGAGCTAAAGGGACTAAGAATTAATTTAAATGGTTTAGTTTGCAAGTGAAGGCTATTTAATTGTATGTGGAACAAACGAATTCATTTAAGACTATTTTCAATTCACTTTATGCAAACGTAAGAAACATAGTTTTCATAGATAGTTTTCAAGAATGAAGAAAAATAGAGATAACGAATATCAACAAATTGAGTATAAAAATATTTTTAAAAAGACAGAAATTTGTTTGGGTGTTTAGAAGGGAAGACTTATGTGATTTGTAATTCTTTGTAAGCAACATAGAGTGCGCGCTAGTGGCTGTCAAGACCTAGTCACTCCTCTGTAATAGCACTACTACTTTATGTAATACCTTCCCTTATTATATACTAATACGATAGTGTTTACCATTTAGATGCTTATTTTATGTAGATATTGTGACATGCCTTATTGTCCAAGGAAATTTGCTGAGATGAAAGTAACAGATGTACGTAAACCGTGCAACTAATGTGCTTGCAAAACACAGCGAATGTATATATATCCAGGAGCTTGCGAAAAGTTAATAGGGCGTACCACTCATCAAGCTGCAAATAAAGGAAATTTAGCATCACTATTACACGAAGTTGGGAACTTACCTACGCATTTGACTCTTTCATGAACAAATGTAGGAACTATACAATATATGTATAGTTGAAAAAATTACTGTTTCCGCTTTATATCTAAACGAATACACTGGTATGGCACATTTCTGAATAATTAACTGTGTGTTCTTAAGCACATATGCACAAATTTTGGCTGCTTGTCTTAGTATTCAGACTATAATTTTCCTTCCGATTTGTCTGTCAGGAAAATCAAAGCAACTTTTTTATCTTCATAATTTTCATGGGCAGGGAAAACCTCGTGACGCGCATTAAAATAAACTCGTCTAATTTCTGCACAGGCGGGCGAAATCTTATTTACATTACATGTACATTTTTCTTCATTAGGTTCTCAAAAATGAATCTTCGAGCATATGTTAGCACATTTTCATACAAAGGGAATTTGTTAGCACCACTTACTTTTGGCTTACATATAATGAACTCACGAGCAAATAATTTAAACTGAACTATTATAAAATATTGACATTATCTGAAGACCCACATGACCAACCTTGAACGAAAGCACCTTTATTCAGTAAATTACCTGTCACAATAGATCCACAGCTATCAAATCAGGGAGATAGAAAATATTTCAAACCATAACAGGAAAGAACAAAATAATTCAACAGCATAGATAACTAACGTCAAAGAATATTTCTAAATAATTTTATAGTATTTACATTTACATAACTCAATAAGTTATTACAGGTAAGCATCCTACATTTAGCTACCGTTTTCCCAAATAACCAGATTATTATGATGCCAATAATATCACTAGATATACTAGCCTCAATTCAGCCACTGTACATTTTTTATTCCTGTTTGAAATAAGTTATAAATGCTGGTCATAAGACACTTCAAGCAACACACATGCATATGTAATTTTTATAATTATTTTGATACAATGAACTATTTAAGCACAACAAACGAATTAACATAATATTTATAGGTAAATTTTCTTAACAAAGAATTCTAAATTATTTATATTTATAACATGTTTGTAAATATTGGCTTGTTTCCTTACCATATGGTTTTTATTGTGAAGCTGGTTTTTCAGATCTTCGATTTCTTGGGAAATAGAATACATGTTATAAAAAAAATAATTGAAAAAATAAAAATGCACGAGGGAAAAAGGGATCTATTATGTTTTTAGCGTACACTTCCGGAAATATTGGGCGTCTTTGTAATTACATACCAAACAATCATCTATCAAATTACATTTTTAGTATTGCTGTGTTTCGCAAGTCGCTGATATAGACGCATACGAATGCTATCAGAATATAAAATAAGTGGAAGAACTGTTACTGACATTAATTATGTACACAGTTTACCTACTTACTTTATAATTAAATTTCGTATAACGTAAAATATCTTTATAACTGATGTTCTTTACAGCCTCTGAGCAGTCGCAATGACAAACAAAACAAATACAGAGACTGCCGTAAGTACGCTAATACGGTCAGCAGATAAGCAACTTCATGTTTAAGCCAACTATAGACCCTCTGTGTACTATACTTGTAATTGGGAGAGCGCTAGTAAGTACGTAGTGACGTCACGGGTAGGGCCAAGTACGGGCTTATGCATTCTTGGAGAGAAATTCGGACACAGCTTGCATTATCGAGCCATCACTAACGCCCAGTTACGCAGCTTCTTACCGCTCAGTTCAAACAACACAACAGAAATAAACTTAGCTTTTTGCGAGAGTGAAACATAAATAAATGCTAAAGAAGATAACCCATGTCTCCAGGATATTAAGCACAAAATACAAAAACCTAATTGGTGCGATTCTAGACTACAACGATGCAAAACTTTCTAGGAAAACGTTTTGCCAGAATATTGTATTCTCTAAGATCTATATGTTACACAGAATTCAAGCATACATTTTGGCATCACAAATACACTGCTGGTCGAAAAAATTTCCGCTCGCGGGATGCATCGGATGGATCTGAGATTTTAGAGATGTAATGGTTAATATTAGTAATACAAATGATCACAAATAAAATTGCAACTGAACCATTACATATGGATCTGGGGAATGCCGCCCGGTTATAATCAACAGTTCATTGCACCTCCTCGCACTGCGATACATGTTGCAACAATGTATAGTATGGAGCCCAGCAGACGCCGGCTGTTGTTGTTGGACATTGTGTTCCAAATCCTGGATACTGAGGCACGGCGGCAGTTGGAGTTTCAACTGGTCACACACATGCTCGAATGGTGAAATGTCAGGTGAGCGGGCAGGCCAAGGTAGTGTTCAGACATGATGCAAGCAGTTCTAGGCGACCGTGCCACGTGCGGTGGCTTCATCCTACTGGAAAATCGCACCAGGAATTCCGGCCAAAAACGGAGCAGAAGTTGACCACATAACACTGGGCCATTAATGTTCCACGTAATATATAGAGAGCGGATCAAATATTTCGGGATATGGCTCCCTAGGTCAAAATGCCCGCAACGGGGAAAGTGCCGTTCGATTGCGAGAATGGGATTGTAGCCTTCACCAGGTGTTCTCTACACCCGTGCGCGATGATCAGTCCCCATAACTAAGTGGCATTCATCACTAAACACCTCACATCGCCAGTCTGGGGCTTTCCACATTGCTCCGGCTTGGCACACTGCAAACGATGANCTTTCCACATTGCTCCGGCTTGGCACACTGCAAACGATGAGCCGTTATGACAGAGTTGATAGCAGAACACATAATGAGCGCAGTAATAGCATATTCGCCTCCGCCATGTATAAGGAGAATGTCCGTGGACACACGGGAGCACTACCACTGGCCACTATCGTGAACCTGGTCACCATAGTATCCCTCCGCACCTAGTGCACAATCCATCGATCCTCTCAACTAGTAGATGACCTCGTTCGTCATAAGCCTATTCTCCGTGTGTGCCTTTAAGTAAGCACTGCTACCAACAGCATCAGGTAATATAGACGTAATGACCGACATGGTGGGCTATATGATGATACTACCACCCTGCCATTATTTATTCTTCACTCTGTACACTTGCTTGGTATCGTCTGGTGTTTCTTGTGTTAATGCGTCGTCGACTACTTGCCAGTGTCTATGACAGCTGGTCTGTGCTTACAGTGTCACTAATGGGTGTGTGGTCATGTGTATACCAGTCCGTACTCTCGCTGTATATGTCGTTTCATGGTTGTCACATGAACACTTTGTAGTGCGCTGTGTTCATTGTTTGGCTGTGTATTCCATTATGAATGCAACACTGAAGCATGATACTTCAAGTTGGCGAAAATGTTATGTAATATTGCAATTTATTTTCTAGATTTACATTTAATAATATTCTTGAAAACTTCTTTTATAGTGTTAATCGTCAATTTTTGTCCCTCGCCCTCTTTGAGGAACTTATCTGCGATTCGCAGCTTGGCCGGCAGAGTGGAATTTGTGTAATGACTTCAAGCGGCCCGTGGCGCCATCTCGCGGTAATTTTAGCTAGTTATTGCTCCTTCTCCTGTCACTTCACACTAAACGTTAGTGTGAGATGATTTAACTCTCTTGTGAAGAGGACGAGCGATGAGCAGAGCACTGACTGTTCACTTAAGGGCCTACCTTACATCTGGACATAGATGTAGTTCACGTAACACGGAGAATGACTTTTGCAGCTTCATTTCCTCTGCTGTATTCACTAGGACCTATTGTTGATGGTTAAGAATTTGGTGTCTAAGAAAGTCGAGTGGAGTGAAGCCGATGGCGAAGACACACAAGTATACCGACTGAATTCCTCACGCGAAGAATTTCCTAACAGCAGAATATATGTTGTAAGTTTCCACTTGTAAATATCGCTTTCTTTAATAGAACTGTGCATGTTAACTTTCTGCACATTTATGATAATCAAGTATGCTAAGATATCCCATTTTCTTGTCATAANATAGAACTGTGCATGTTAACTTTCTGCACATTTATGATAATCAAGTATGCTAAGATATCCCATTTTCTTGTCATAACTTTGTTTGCTAAAGTACTCACAAAACACGAAATTGAGTGAGAAGAGGGTTTTCGACCAGTGCATTGTTACTAAGGCAGCAAGCGCCTTGTGCCCAGATTGGAAAGAGGTGCTTGATACCGAGATGGAAGTTTGCCCATACAGCATAATTATATACGAGCTAATTTATTGTACAATCCCAACTTTAAGCACATTAACTGAGGAGTTCTACTGTAAGTAGGCGTGTGTTTGTGTCCTTTGTATGAAGGTTGCGGAGCGCTTCGAGATGTTTNTAAGCACATTAACTGAGGAGTTCTACTGTAAGTAGGCGTGTGTTTGTGTCCTTTGTATGAAGGTTGCGGAGCGCTTCGAGATGTTTTATTTAATATATTAAAAAATTTAATCATGTCAAGTCAAGAGTGTTCTGTGCATCAATTTCAGCAGTTCGTTATTGTCATTAAAGACACACGACCAAAAACCTTCACCGCCATTAAGAAAACGAACTTAATTTATCCAAACGTGTATGTATTGGTGTGCCAATTAATTAACGATAATAATACAGCGTGTCAATCAGTGTAATGTTCAGTGTAATGATAGACAGTGTTTTGTTTTGACAATCTGTAAAACAATGATTTGTTTCAAGTACAGTTGGAGGTGTGCCTGTCTGGCACAGGTGAAACGTAAATCACTATAAATACAACGTATTATTTATGACCCATAATGGCCCAAATTAACCAATTATGACCAATAAATAACCATTAAATTACCCATAATGACACATATATTACACAAAATGACTTAAATTGACCCATGAATGACACGTGACACATAATGGCCCGTAAGTTATCCTTGAAGACACATTTATATACTCACGCACACGAAAACAAATTATGGTAACAGATAAATGGACGCCCATTACAGAAATAGGAGACAAAATGTCCAAGTAACAAAATTACGATAATAAGCTTTGACCTTTAGAGGAAAAGTCTATCTTCAAAAACAAAAACTCAGA
Source organism: Clitarchus hookeri (assembly GCA_002778355.1). Taxonomy (NCBI): domain Eukaryota; kingdom Metazoa; phylum Arthropoda; class Insecta; order Phasmatodea; family Phasmatidae; genus Clitarchus; species Clitarchus hookeri. Next base: position 70,478 of record NQII01008400.1, on the reverse strand, counting down.
CAATTGAAAAAAATAAATAAAATCTTGTAACCTACTATAATTTTTTTTAATTTACGAGTACACAATTAATAATATCAAAGCTAAATGCAGATTCTAAAATAGTCCCCAGTTTATTATCTAACTGCAGAGATACATACGCAAGCTGATTATGTTTCGTCCTATGCATGCCAGTGCATCTCTTAAACATACCAAACGATACATTTTTGAACATCAGAAGAGAGATCTAAATAATCCATTATCGGTGTTCATTTTTGCGACAATCTTTGTGCTCCATCATACCCAGAAAGAGTTATGATGCTTTCTAGCATACTTGCGCTCAATATGCACCTCGTGATGCAATAAAAAGAAGCAAAATCTCGTATAATGCAAGTACATAAGCAATAGATTCACAAAAAAAATATTAANTACATAAGCAATAGATTCACAAAAAAAATATTAAAAATACTCATGTTTACGAACATGAGGTTTTTTACCCATGCAAAACTAAAAAAGTACAAGGCTGCAGGAGAGCTTACTTAGGTCATAAGTCCTACTTCAATCTGTGAAATTATGAAGATTTGGACAAATCTTTTAAGGCACCCCATCGAAAACGGCAACCCTTGGCCCATTTTGAAACGATGCCCTCTTCCAGGGTGTCACATAAAAGGGGGACTGCAGTAGCTAGAGCTCTCGTTTCCCATCACGAGTATGCATACAGCATCCTTTCCTTTGTACACACATTTTCGAATGGGAGGTCCAAATAAACACCAGCCTTTTTTTTATTTGGCCTCTTCCTCACAATACAACGAAACAAGTTCGATTCCTACCAGAGTCGCTCACAGATTTTCGCGATTTCATCCCTCATAAACATTCCTCCCTCATTTCGTTTGTTTGTCAAAGAATACTCAGCCGAATTAAACCGCCTGACTAAGACATAATAATTCACATTGAACTATATTCCCCGTGATCCTCTTTCTCGTTCTATTCTACTCTAAAACAAATCTGTGCATTCGATTTTATACACCACTGAGATATAAAGTGTTTCAGTTTAGAAGTAGTATGAGGTTCTATAAATTATAATTGCACAACTTAGAACACGTAAATGTGTTATCCTTCTTTTTCATGCTATCAATCTTTGTTTTTCTTTGATATTTGCAAATGATGGAGAGTACACAATGGCTTCATTCGATGTAACACCTTTCCTTAAGTTCATAGTGTTCTTTAGTATGCAAGGGAATCAAGTGTCTGAGTATATCAACAATTTCATTGGGGTATTTAAGAAATATGGAGTCGGTTTTCTTGTCTTAATGTCACTTTTTTAAGTATAACCAGTAAAGAGATGTGTGAAGACATAAAACTATCGCTACAGATTCACCGACAGCATTAACTTTATTATCGAATGCATGCCCTTCCATTTTACGCAACTCTTCAAGCTGGAACGAAATCCCATACACTCTGAAGAAACATAGGAAAAATCACTCAGAAAATGACTCATAACCTGTATTATATACGAAATAATCACAACACACATCACGCAACGTCGTTTCGATTGTGATTATCAGGTGTATTGACGTCGGAGCATGTCATGCAAAAATATCCTTCCTTTAACCTTGATATGAATCGACACGGAAACTAACCGTCAAAATACAACTGCCTATGATACCTAGCACGATGGAAATAAACAACATTTAATATTTACGAAAAAATCTAATATGAAAACCTTACTGCCTGGTATAAAAGAGTTCAAGATCAGTTCACGAATATAAGATTGTAAATAAGCATCAACTTTGTTTCGAACCATGGCGATTACGTCAGACACATCCTCACGTTTGTTAATAATGTCTTGCGCCCTTGGATGAAAACGAGCCCATGCCTACGCAAGTAAAAGTTCTCAACATCAGTCATTCAACAGAGTTAAAGTAATTCTTTATTCCATTAAAATACGGAGCAATAAATGCAAGCCCTATTCCCGACGCATCAATATTTACAAGTTTTTTTTTAACACTGCGATAACCACCATCCCAGAAAACCACGATATGTGAAGGATGATATCAGGCATCCTTTCTATAACGATTGTTACGCACCGGCACAGGACCGGACACGCTCAATACCTTACACCATTCTCTCGACAACAGTTGCATAGCTACCAGAGAGCACGCCTCCCATCAAGGCAGCCTAGGTTCGATTCCCGGTGGGGGTCGCACCTGTATTTTCGCGCATGTGGGAAACGTAATTGATGTCGTTGCCAACAGTATCACCCGTGATTGACATGGTGGTGTCCGGCAGATTTTCTCGTGACACTTCACCTTCTTCATCGACGTAAACGTCCTCAAGCGTTTCAGCTGCTAAGCTCTCTCTAAACACAAAACACACTGTTTCAACTGAAAAAAATTTACTGTTGCGGGCGGGTGGGCCAGGTCGCCCACTGCGATATTTTCTTGCTTTAAGAAAATTGCTTAATACCAATGTTAATCAACGCAGATCACTGACGAAGAGTAATCGACGTGTGAAAATATTTCAATTTATCAAGTCAGCTCTCGGAAACGTAGTTGAACCCATACGTTTTCCTGTGAAATACACTGAAGAGCCAGAAAAACTGGTATAGGCGTGCGTGTGTAAATAATAGTGGTATGGAAACAATCAGAGTAACGCGATGCGGTCGTCAGCGCCTATATGAGACAACAACCGTCTGGCAAAGTTGCTGGATCAGTTACTGCTGCTACAAGGGACGGTTATCAAGATTTCATTGAGTTTGAACGTGGTGTTATAGTCGGCGCACGAGAGATGGGAAATAGCATCTCCGAGGTAGCGATAAAATTTGGGTTTTCACGTACAACCATTTCACGAGTGTACTGTGAATTTCGGGAATCCGGTAAAACATAAATTCTTCGACATCGCTGCGGCCGAAAAAAGATCGTGAACGAACGGGACAAACGACGACGGACGAGAATCATTAAACGTGACCGACGTGCAACCCTTTCTCAAATTGGCGCAGATTTCAATGCTGGGTCATCAAATGTGACAGTGTGCGAACTATTCAACGGACCATCATTGATATGGGGTTTCGGAGCCGAAGTCCCACTCGTGTACCTTTGTTGACTGCACGACACGAAGCTTTACGCCTTATGTCCACCAAAACCCNTACGCCTTATGTTCACCAAAACCGCCAATGGACTGTTGATGACTGGAAACACGTTCCTGGTCTGATGAGTCTCAATTCCAATTGTATCGGGCGAATGGACGTGTACGTGTATGGAGACATCCTCATGATTCCGTGGATCTCGCATGTCAAAAGGGAACTGTTCAAGCTGGTGGAGGCTCTGTCATGGTATGGGGCGTGTGCAGTTGGCGTGAAATGGAACCTCTGATATGTCTAGATACGATTCTGACAGGTGAAAGATACTTAGGCATCCTGTCCGATCACCTGCACCTATTCATGTCCATTGTTCATTCCGAAGGACGTGGACAATTCCAGCAGTACAATGCGATACCCCACACTTCGAGAGAAGATACCGAGTGGCTACAGGAACACTCTTCTGACTTTAGACACTTCCATTGGCCACCTAAATCACCAGACATAAACATTATTGAGAATATCTGGGATGCCTTGCAACGTGCTGTTCAAAAGAGATCTCCACTGTCTCGCACTCCTATGGATATGTGGACTGCCCTGCAGAATTCATGGTGTGAGTTGCCTTCTTCAAACCTTCAGACATTAGTCTAGACCATGCTACGTTCCTATTGCGGCACTTCTGCGGGCTCGCGGGAGCCCTACACGATATTAAGAAGGTGTACCATTTTTTTTTTGGCTATTCGGTGTATATTGAGGTCCTAGGAATTTGTTGGTTGAGAATCAGTCTGATCATCACTCAGAATGAAGAAGCGCTCGTACATGGGAAGATATTTGCTCGTTTAATACAGAAAGAATATACAGATGTTTTATATATATTTTTAAAAAAACGTGCGAATATCGTGAGAAAATCTTTATACACTGTTCACAGCAGCAATATCCCAGAGAATATATAATAACAGAATATAATATCACAAATGCATATTTTATATGCCTATACTCATATGATATGGTAATATAACAATATTAGCATATTATAAGGTATTAAAATATATATGCATATTCAACGGTAATTTAAAAATAAATGCCTAAAGAATATTAAACTTTAACATAAATATATTCTAGTGCATAGGTAATGTTATTTGCTGGTATTATATTTTCTCCGGTCCCTAGCTGGTGTTAAGAGAGAATAAGGGTTTTATCAGTGTGCGCTCACATTTTTTTAAGTATACATAATACATCTGTATATTATCACTATATGAAACCGACACATATCTTCCTATGGACGACCGCTCCACCATTCTGAGTGTTGAGAGGACTGATTCTTGACTGAAAAGTTCCTAGAAGTTCGAAATTTTTAACTGGAAAGCTGGGTTTACGACATCTGAATAAAAAAAAACTAAATTGTTTTTACACCTCGGTTACTTTTCGTCAGTGATCTCATTTGATAAACATTGGTAATTACCGACTTTCTTAAAGCACAAAACATCGTGGTTGGCAGCCCACACATTCATACCATTACATTGTTTTCAGGGGACACAACGTGTTTTGAGTTGAGAGAGAGTTTAGCAGATGAATTAGGTGAGGACGTTTAGGTCGGTGACTAAGGTGAAGTGCCACGAGAATATCTGCCGGACATCGCCAAGTCCATCACGGGTGATACTGTTGGCAATGGCATCAATCACGTTTCCCACATGCGCGAAAATACAGGTGCGACCCCCGCCTAGCTCGCCTGGGTGGGAGGAGTGCGCTCTGGTAGTTGTACAACTGTTGCCGAAAGGATGGTGTAAAGAATTATGCGTGTCTGGTACTTTGTTGGTGGGAAATAATCTTTATAGAAAGGGTACCTGATCTCCACCGCTACGTTTCGAAATTCTCTGGGATAGTGATGATCGCAGATGTTGTTCCATAGAGCTTGGTATCGACAGCAGTAGTACTTCAACGATTATTTCCAGAGTCGATACATATCAGGGTTCATGAAATGCTATTTTTAGTTGCCATGCTCCCTCTTCAATTGCCCTGCTAATCACAATCGAAGCGATGCTAGTTTAGTAGCTTACACGCAGGACTTAATATAACACTTAGTTAATGGTGCCTGCAACACTCAACAATTACTAACCACAAGTTGTATACGATGAATAATGACACTTAAGTGAGGTATGAGTTTCGCAATTTGATTACCACACCGGGTTTTCTAACTTTTTTAGTGATGTATGTCCGTGAATTTCTGATACTAAGACGTGTTCATACGCAGCAGTAATGCTCAAGGTACAAAACCATAAATAATACATTAATTTCCTTCGACTTATAAAGTAGATTAGACAGTTTTCGAAAAATTTGGAATGTTTAGAAACGTGGAAGTCGGAATAAAGAATTGATAACGTAACAACGTGGAGGCATGGAAATAAGTTAAGTTAAAAAAAATGGTCTGAAACCAAAACATGGAATAGTGTTGCCCTTAGCGAATAATAATTTTAATATTTATTCTACTCGTTGAAGTAGGTAGGGTTATTTGTAATAACGCTTCCCACTTATGCACTGTAGACTCTACACCTACTGAGGACCGTCCATTCCTCCTCAGACCTGAAGCACGTGACCAACCGAGACACTCTACACATTTTGAAACCAGCATTTACAACGTGTTTCTAAAACATGGGTATAAACTTCCGCAGTGTGTTTCTGAGGAAAATATTAAACTGATATGAAAGTACCACTTTTCTCGTCAAGTGATAATTAAGGGAGCTGTGTGCCCTTGAAAAATCCTCATACAAATTGCCATACCCAGTTTTGTGGTTTGCCTACCTGGTATTCAACATACCTTCTGTTTGAGTGTTCAATATGAATTATCTCACAAACGGTTCACCAGAGTATGTCCCAACAAGACAACGTTTTTGTTAATTCTGACGTTCTAACAGGATGTCTTTAAAAATTACGTAGAACCAATTGTTAACGAATTTTGATGGAAGATTAGGTGGTCAACAGCCGTTTCCAAAAAGAAGGGGAAAAATATTATCAACCACGATTATATAAAACACTATTCACAGATTTGTTGCTTCACAAGTCTTTTATAATATTTAGGCTTAAGGCTGGTACTCACCGAAATAATAATTATTTTATATTCGTGGGCATAACTCACAGGTACTAGCTCCTGGTATTACAAATGTTACATTCCGTAGTTTTTGTACCATTCCATGTAACAATTACGAAGTTTGTGATTTGAGACTTACAGATAAAAAAAACGTAAACATAGACTCAAAACTTAACAAGAGTGATTGATATAGACGCAATTTTTAATTCATATATTCTCAGCAAAATTAATTTTATAAAATTTTTTAGACAGCTACAGATAAAAAATTATCTAAACTGTCCTTATTTTGAACAATATTTGAAAATTGCAAAAATATTCCTAAGCGTGATTAGACAGATATATTAAGTTCCACAAAGTATGTTATTTAAATGGGACGTATTTCAATATGGCAAATTATTTAATTTTTATTTTTTACGAGTCCTTAAAAGCACTGAAATTATGGTTTTGACATTTCTTTTGAAAACAAATATGTTGTCTGAATATTTTTTTGTGGACGAAATAGTATTTTAAATTAACAATATTGCCTACGAATATAAAAACAAAGGTTTTTTGGTGCCCGGCATTTTTGAATGCACGGTGAACTTACTCTCCTCGAGCGAGAAAACCGTTGATATTTTGTCTGTTATTTCGGTGACGTCAGTCCAAGGAAAAACTAAATTAAGTTTAATAAAGGTAACCATTGTTGGGTAAAGGTGATAGCTAATAGCGTATTTCAATTGTTCCTTTGAAATTTATACAAAAAACTCTTTTATGCATTACTGCAATCGTGAAACCAATTTGTCTGACTTTCCTGTTTACAAATTCTGACTTATCAAACATGACAGTTTTGTTTAGTCTAGCAGAATTTTAATAGTGCCGATTAAATAATATGTCATGTACTTATTTATTGTAAAAATCGTAAATAATTATTAAATGACTACAATATTGAGCTGCATATTTTAACGAAATATTCCATGACATATGACTACAAGATTGCGCTACATATATTAAAGATAATGTTAACTTAAAATAAACGAAAATATTATATTGTTAGATACTAATAATAAACGCACCTTTTCCAAATTCAGTTCACTCTCTCTGGATTTTGCCTCAAATTTCACTAGCAGATCATTCAGCTACAAAAATATACAACAGAAAACAACAGAAGTTAATTATTTCGAAAATAAACCTTTTAATTTTATTATATTTTGATACTTTGTTATTTTACAAATGAATATAAAACTTGCAAATACATTTAATAATATGATTTTTATTGCTGCCTCCTTTAAGTAAAATATATATCAAATTTATTTTTTAAATATCGACGACTTATTCCTTTAGTAAAATATTTGATGTTTTAAATAACAAAGGATTTGAATTTGTGTCTGCCAGGAATTTTGTTACACAAATTTAGTTCAGTACACGATGGCCATTTTAAACAGCAGACGAAGGGTATTACAATTAGACATACAAATGAAGGTATGAAAGTGGAAAGTACAGTGTCAAACACCGATACATTGGTATTGATAATTTCTACTTAATTTTCCCATGTGTTGCAGTCTAGTTCTCGGTTACTAGCACTAGTGTAACTGATGTTACCGTCCGGAACTTATGAGGAGTACAGTTTCATGGTCTTACACTTCTTGCAAAATATATCTTCACTCGCTGGTCACCTCAGATAAAACAAATTCAATCTCGTTTCGAAACGAGCCAAAAAGCAGATGAGAAAACAGCGGGAGTTATTATTTGCAGTTTACATGACTCAGGACATGCAGAAAAATCATTATCCTAGCATGACACAACATATTTATGACAAATGAAAAAAATATTTTTAATAATTTGTATCGATATGTGTGGAAATAGCGATTTATATATACAGGGGTTGGACAAAATAATATGAACACCTGACATATACATAATATTTATTTATTAATAAGGTTTCGGACCACCATTTGCTTTTAGAACAGCTGCAATTAATCGCGGAAAAGATACGTAGAGTGTCTGAATAGTTTCCAACAGAATGTTGTCCCATTCTTGTACCAAAACATCCACCAATGTCTTCAATGATGTTGGAGATGGAAATCTGCTTCTCACTCTCTGCTCTAAAACTCCACATGACGGTTCAATTATGTTGAGGTCTGGCCAGGGAAGGTGTTTGATGATATTCTGATGTTCCTCAAACCAAGACTGAACTGTTTTGGCTGTGTGTATGGGCGCATTATCATCTTGGAATATGGCAGTGTTTGGCAGCAATATGCTAGTCATAGTAAGAACTTCATCATTGAGGATGTCGAGATATTCATTCGCAGTAATCCGGCCAGTTATGTGAATGAGAGGACCAGCTGAATACCCTTGATATAGCCACCCAAATCATAACGGAACCTCCCCCATGCTTGACTGTAGGAAGCAGGCAGTCCGGATAGTAAGCTTCTTTTGGGGTTCTCCATACATGAACCCGCCGGTTGTAGGAAACAATGATTCATCGGACCATACCACATTCTTCCAATCATCAAGTGTCCAGGTTTTATGATCGTGGCACCACTTCTTTCGCAGCTTAGCGTTGGCTTCCGTTATAAAGGGTTTCGCAATTGCAGCCCTTCCATGAATGTTAGCTTTGTGGAGCTCCCGCCGTACTTTTTTTGTCGAAACAGTACTACTCAAGTGAGTGTTGAGTTCTGCTGTCACTTTTGCCGTGGTAGTTTAATGTTGTCTGGCCACAATTCTTTTTAATGTTCGTCGGTCTCTGTCAGTTAACTTTGGGTTTCGCCCACTATTCCTCTTCGCCGATGATGTTTTACCATGTTTTGTGTATGCTGTCATTACCGTGGATACTGTCGCTCGTGAAACGTTAAACAATTCAGCTGTTTTCGTTACAGACGCTTCCGCTAACCGAGCACCAACGATTTTCCCTCTTTCGAAGTCTGAGAGATCACACATTTCACCGATCGCATAATTTAACCGTCGCGGAACAAACCGTATAATACACTGAAATATAACTTACAAGACTTGGCACGTAAACTGTGCAATACATACGCGTCGCATTATTTACACGGAAGCAGTGATGCCAACATGCAACAAAATGTACTATATTGCATGTTGTTTATATTATTTTGTCCATCAACTGTATATATGATATGCGAGCCGTAGAAATTAAAAGATATTGCACACCTTAACTTACACAGTTTCACATGATTCAATCGGAAATTATGGGAATAAAATCAAAATAACTGTTTGGTGTCAAATGTAACACTCTAAAAAATACTTTGTACTTTTTACAATAAAAATCCTTGTAAACCCAGTTGCCAGGAAATTCGTTTTTAAAAATATAAACAGTTTTGTTCTAAAATCTGCAATATATATTTTTTTAATATAACAAATTCTATCCTGGCATTACCTTTAACTTTCATTATTGAGAACTGTACATAATTTTATTTGTTTTCTTGTAGAACTGAATGTGGCACATTATTAACCGCGAATAATAAAAAAACATTCAAAATAGAATTTATAAAAAAAACCTTCCAGCACAGAGACTTGAACCCACACCCCTTGTCTAACTAAGCCACAACCTCAACCACAAGACCAACATAACTTGCTTCTGTGGATTTTATTTATATATATTTAATTCACCTGCAAGCTGTACAAAATGTTAACCAGAACATTACCGTTTCTGTTGCAGTTATGTAACTCTTTTTATACCTACTTCTTCAAATAAGAATGTTATTTTATTAAGAAGAAAACATTTTGTTACGATTATTACACAAGAAGCGAGGGCGGATAAGGCAGAAATGCGGACTAGTATTATAACAATGTTCATAAACTATGGCGTCTGAAATGCAACAACTAAGAATACAGGAATCTGCAGATGTACGTAGAATATCTGGGTCTGACTGACACAGTATGACTGCGGTAATTTCATCAACATCTAACGGCAGTAACCCCGCCCAGGATACAAGAGAGAGCCAATTGGAATTATGGATATCGGAGTAGGTGAGCGTGTAGGAGAAGTGTGGTGGAGACGGCGGCTAAGGGCCGGGGTTTCAGTCGGCGTCGGTCCTCCCTGAACGGCGTCTCCGAGTGGCGATTGGTGGTAAGTGTCTTACACTAGGGTGAGAGAGCGAGCCCGGAGCCCCTTATATCCTTGTCCTCCCATAACAGATTGTCCTTTACACCTACCTCCATCCCTAGCACTACTAACTACATCACACTCTACTTATTGCTATTTGAATCAGAAATGTTCGTCCTTAATTAGTTTGTTGTACTTAATTAATTTATCTCCGTCTTCCTTTCATGAAATTCATGGCATATCTTTCCTTAAGGAAGTATAACAATTTATTCTATTTCATTTTAAGAGTTCTGTGTTGCTAGAAAATATTAACAGTTAATAAATAATACGGTCACGATTGATTGAAATTGTCGTTTTATTATCACTATTTGAGTCATTTTGGGCATTTTACATTATTTTAATGCAAAAGATATTTATTTATGCGCGCAATTTTACTTTAGATCACCCAAAGCTTTTACACAAACACCTGTATATGGTTTTGCGATGTTGAGTGTCCGCCGTAATGCTGAAGCTCGTGAATACGGGTCAGTATTCTACAAACATTTCTTGACGTCTATTACAAAACCCAGCCCTTTTTTTTGCAAAGAGCAGTTTTACAAGATAAATCCTTGTATTATTACATTTGCAAATAATTTCTCAGTAAAAATTGCAAAAACTATTACAGCGTATAACAGATTTTATCACAAAATTTGTATTTTATTTTATATACTTCCTTTCTAGACCACTGCGGCGGTTGAAAAAATGTAGGACATAAAAATATTAAGAGAACCAATTAAGGGGAACAGGTCCCCGCTATTTTTGATTTACCGATTTTTGCTGTAGGTTTACTTTAAATTAGTTTAAGTGTTTTTTCGTCACGGTACAGTATATTTCTCCTCTGAGGTTTATCGTATTATTACAGTATATTTCTTCTTTACGGTTTATCGTATTATTATACTTATATTACTGATATTGAGTTTCATAATCTATAACTGCCAGGAAGACGTGATTTTCTTTGCCTGCAATCCCATATGTTACGGAAACCAAGTAATAGCGACTTTATAAAATGTACGAAGCCGTGCGCAATATCCTGTTGATCTGTAAGCCTAATAAAAACCTTGTAATGCAGATAGCTGAGAAAATCCCCTTTATCTGAGATGTCGGGGACATTTCCGCCTTAAATTTTGTAAGTCATGTTTTTCAGGACAGGCATTCTCTTAACATTTCGGGAGACATGATACTTAACTTCATCTTAAAAATGTTTTGCCACCTCTCGGGTGGGGTCGACCAGATGTTTAACATACCTTATCCACGTTACGCTCGTTTTCCGAAGTCTTATTGTCCAGTAGTCTTTGTAGGTCACCAACCTGCAATTGTTAAACACGAAGTACTTCTTAACTATTATGTTATAACTTGCATATTGATTAGAAGGAATTATATGCATATAAAAAATTTCATGTGCTTCGTTGGAACCTATTGAAAACTATTTAAAGTGGCCAAATCTATTTTTGCACATATTAGTAACGCCTTTGGTACAGAGATTGCAGAGGGAATATTAACACCATTTAATAGTTCACAGCTGCAAAGTTGTCTTGATAATATAGTTTAGTCAGTCTGTTTTTTCTCAAGAGTAAAGCAGAAAATACTGCTCACAATAAAATAATATATTTCCAGTTTAATTAACCTTACGTTATTAATAATTACAAACCTTTATTTGGTCGGAACGTAACAAGAAATAACCCTTGAAACTACTAGAGTTTCCATTCAGTAAATATGGGGAATGGTACAGTGCTAAGCCTTAATTTACTTTTAACACATTCCGTTTAAAACTATTGTTCTTACGAATTACATTTACAAACTGTTTAACTCATAAAAATTCCATTTATATTATTTGTGGAAAATATGTTAACCTAGTAAAAACATTATTATTTCCAAGTCCCACTCTCAAAGATGCTTTATAAAATATATTTATTGCTTTGCTTTCTTTTCTATTTGAGTATATAAAAAGTAAAATGAAAAACTAAAAGAGAAAATTCCTGATTGTCACATATTTATTATTATATTACGCAGTATATGTAATTTAATGGAAAATACGTCATAGTTTGAGGAACACGCAAAGTTTAGTTAACATATATTCCTGAAGATTTTTTCAAATTAGTTGGTATCTCTTTCATGTTTATCTTGTAGGTCGTGAATCTAGAAATGTTTTAAAACACAATGTAAATATTATAATTGAAATTCAAACACAAAAAATATTCATTGCAATATAACTATGTGCTATCAATTTTACAAAACTAAATATATTTACGTCTTCATTAATTTTCAGATGCACTCCGAAAGGTAATTCATATATCGTGAGTAATATGGGCATTACAAAAGTGTGAAGGGCAACGCTTCTATTTTTTCCCATGAGGTGAACCCATTTCCAGTGGATTTTGTGCTCCAAAAGTTATATTTACATAACTCTACAAAGACAAGCACATATAGAGTTTTAAGAAAAGGGAAATCATTTTTAAAACTTTGTTATAAATAGCTTTCTGACTCAAAATATATGCTTTTACAAAAATGTCAGAAGAAATCTGAAAACAAAAGTAGGAAAAAAGTGGAATATTAAAATCCTTTTGCCATGCGTTGTTCATGAGTGTAATGTAGTTTATTATAGTTGGACCAGCCCTATGTTTTTTTTTTGTGAAATAGACGATTGTTAATATGCAGTCGCATGCTTCTCATGACAAATTAACAACTCCAGTAATCTCAGAGAAAAAGTTTACCTTCCTCCACACTTTACAAATGTAAATTTCTGATATTAAGGAGTTGTAAATATTGGTTATGAAAAACCGGTTATGAAAAACTGCAACACATTCATTTGTGCATATTTAATATATTTATTATTATAAGTATTGGCTTGCACATTGGTGAAAATTATATAAGATCTTTTAGATGTTATTTGACAATAAATAAAAGATTGATAAAANACAACCAGGGAACACATTTTAACAACCAGGTACAAAAATTTGCACAGAACTATGAAATGTAATTATTCTATACAACAAACGGAAACAGTTGTAGTGGTTTCACCAATTTGTTAATTTTTATGTATTCTGATATATGTTAATGTATTTATAATGTGTGTAAGATTGTATGTTTATGACAGACGTCTCGACATGTGTAGAATTCTGCAGGCAATTTAAAGTGTAGCGTGGAAGAGAGTTGCACAGTGGCTACATGTGTTCTCTGTGGACACACCGTTAGTAGCATGGCCCAGCTGAAAACACACTTCCTGTTTCGTATGGTTGCTGGGATGAGAAGGAAACTGAATCTTACTTTGCACAACAAAGAGGCCTACAGTAAAATTTCACCGCATCATGCCAATGGACCAACAGTAATCTTCAATCCGCAGCAATTACCATGTAAAACGATGCTATCCTGTGTGATTGAGACAGATATGTTACACAACCACCTTGCGTCTCTTACTGCCAAGTAGTGATTCTTGAAGACAAGAAGCCCCTCCCTTCACAGGCACATTAAACGGTGTACTGGTTTTGGCGTTAAGAGTTATATAATTATAATATACAAAAATCTACATTAATTGATTCAGGGATCTGGTTCTGGATAATTATATGCATTAAAATGAAATATTTATCCTTTTTATTAAATGCTTTCAAGTAGTTTTAAAACACCAATCCTGTTACAAACGTATTGATTTTTGCGATACAAACGCTTTTAGTCTCTTGTTACTTATGTATTATTATGTATGAATTTACTTTAATCAGAAAAATTCGCCATTAATAAAGCAAACCCTTGTAGTAAATTAAAAAAATCTTTTATTAAAATATTGGTAATATATTAAGTCAGCTGCTTGCTTCAGTATATTATGTAACTGAGCATGCTGGTGGAGAGAGAGAGAGAGAGAGAGAGAGAGAGAGAGAGAGCGAGAGAGAGACATATAGCGTGTTTATGGACTGGTGTTTCATGTTCTTGTTGAATAACTAGTACCGATATAAGAGAAATACATTGTTATCTAGTTACGCAGACTGGATTCATATCAACACAAGAATCTCCTTTTTATAAGAGCCGATTACTGTAACCACGATGTATAATGTTCCTAATTCTCAAGTGCAATGTACACAGTATACGTTGAAATATACATTAAAAAACAGTCTTCACGTTCGTCACATTGATCGTGGACTTGTAATAGTAAGTCCGCAAGTCTTTCGCCCATGTCTCGCACAAATATGTTACTGGAACTCGATGTGTCAAAGCATGTTTTTTATATTTCAGAACTTGAACAACACACACTTGCAACACAGCACTTCACTTATCCTCACAGGACACACCACATAGCTGCAGATACTTTGGCTTGTTTTATTAGGAAATTGTGAAAAATCTGGATGTGCTAGACGGGTTTGACAGCGCAGGTAAATATTTGCAACGAAATTTAAACACATTATTCTAAAGACGAAAACACGTCCAGAATGTTGATTATGTATAAAAAATATACAATATAGTCAATGTTTAAAAGTGCAAGTTTCGAAATGTAAACATTTTATTAATTACGCATGTATAATTTTGGAATAATTTTCCTTTACTCTGGCTGTACTGATATAATAGTTAAGAGCTTAAGCGACTTAGAATTTATTCATATTGTTCAGTTTGCAAGAAAAGTCTATTTCATTGTATGTGGAATATACGATATCTTTAAAGGTTATTTCCAAATCACTTAATGCAAACGTAAGTGCCATAGTGTTGTAAGATAGTTTTAAGTATAGAGAAAAATAAAGTTAACGAATATCAAATATCGATTATTAAAAATATATAAAATACAGAAATTTGTTTGGGTTTTTAGAAGAGAAGACTTGTGCGATATAGAATTATGTGTAAGCAACACAGAGTGCGCGCTAGTGACTACCAAGGCCTAGTCATTCCTCTGTAATAGCACGACTACTTTATGTAATGCCTTCCTGTATTATATCGTAATAAAATAGTATGTTTACCATTTAGATGCTCATTTTATGTAGATAGTGTGACGTGCCGTATTGTACAAGGAAATTTACTGAGATGAAAGTAACAGGTGTACGTAAACCGCGCAACTAATGTGCTTGCAAAACACAGCGAATGTAACTAAATCCAGGAGCATGCGAAATTTTAAGCGAGCGTACAAGTAGAAAAGCAGTGCTTGCAACAATACAAAAACAGAGAAGAATTTTACTTTTTGATTTTAACTTTATAATCTAAGATCACAAAAATTTGTAATAGCAATAAACTAAAATTATATCAAAGCATTCCATGTACAGAATGTATCTGAATTAGACCAACAAACTTCGGCTTCAAGTCAGTCAAGAAAAAATAAGGTGAAAACATATACACGACACGTGGTCTAAAGTGAATCCTGAGGACGGTACTAATCTTTGAAGTTGGGCCTGAAACACGAGTTAATTACTTATACTGGTGGAACACTGAGTGTGTGGATATTGTGTAAAGGTAATTGTGACTTGTGGGTTGATACTCCATCTTTGAAAACCCTTGTATGGTGCAGCTTCAAGGAGATATTGTCGAAATGAATATATTCAACATGATTATTTCTGCGATATTATTTTATGTCAGCGAGAGAAATCGGTTGTAGTGTGTACAGATCTTTGTTCCGCAATAAATTATCCAGACACTCAATTTCCCATCTTAACTATTTATTTAATATTTGTAATAAATAAATTTGCCAGGTTCAACTTAAAATATATGTAAGCCCTCAATATTCACTTTAGACCTTTAGTTGCGTTAATGTTTTCTCCGTAAATTTTTGTGAATAACTAGCAGCCGAAGTTTGTCAGCGTTAAGTAGATGCTTCCTGTATATTTCTGCCTTAGCCGTACGTACAGAGTATAGAAAATAATTGGGGAGGGTGAGTGGGAAATGCCAACCTCCCACTCCCCTTTTACCAGGCTAATATTTGCTTCAGATATTTTATATAAATTACGAATTTTGATACTGAACACCAAAGTTATATTAAAAAAGTTGTTTCTTAAATATGTCGTGTATCACAAGTGTATTATACTTGCGTCCCTAAAAGTATCTTATTTTTAGTTCAATTTAAATTTTTCCTTTATAAGATATTATGTTTCATTTATAATTCGCCTTTAATTATTTTTGAATCAATATAATAGAGGTAACTATATATATATGTAATTTTATCATAATGATTAGTAAAACATAAAAACTGCAGATTTTAATATTCACCACACAGTTCTCCCGGCCAAAGTAATGACTCTTGGAAACACAGCTATAGCCCTTAATGACAAGCACTGCTTGACTTTTATAACTCTACTGTCATTCAGAGAATCTAATTAATTCTGAATAAATTATTATTCTGTATCTCTTATTTAACGACTATTTTGCATTCGTGTGAATGTTTTTGTTTATATTCTCTTAATAACATTTATTTTCTCATTTTTCCGCAGGCAATTGCAACTTCAATTCTGCAAAACTATCGTAATACACAGAAGTACATAACTTTCACTATACAAATAATACCACTTATCAAGTTGCATATACAAGAAGTTTTGCATCGCTGTTATACAAAGTTGGGATCTTACCTACGCATTTCACTCTTTCCTGAGCAAATGTAGGAACTCTGCAATGAATGTATAGGTTAACAATTTACTGTTTTCTCTTTCTCACTAAACAGATACACTGGTATGGTAAATTCTCGAAAAATTATAATTGTGTGTTCGATAGTACTTGTGCACGAATTTTTGCTGCTTGTCTTAGTATTTAGACTATAATTTTCCTTCAGGGTTGTCTTTCTGGCAAAGCACAGCAACTTACTTCCTTCATAATTTCCTTGGACAGGGAAAACATCATGACGTGCATTAAAATAAACTCGTCTACCTACTGCACAGGTGGGTGAAAAATTATTTATGTTACATGTGCATTTTTGCAAGCTGTTAATTTTTCTACATTAGGTTAACAGAAACAAATCTTCTAGTACTTGTACACCAACTGCATTCGCCACACGAAGAGTTTCCTAATACCAGAATATATGTTGTAAGTTTCCACTTGTAAATATCGCTTGCTTTAATATAACTGTGCATGTTAACTTTCTGCACATAATATATAATCATATATGTTCAGGTATCCCAATTTATTGTCATAACTTTGTTTGCTAAAGTACTCACATAACATGAATTTCAGTGAGAAAAGTGTTTTTGACCGGTGCGTTGGTACTATGGCAACAAGCGCCCTGTGTTCAGATTGGAAAGAAGGTCTTGATACCGAGATGGAAGTTTGTCCATACAACAAAATCATATCCGTGTAAATTTATTATACAATCCCAACTTTATGCACATTAACTAAGGAGTTATACTGTAAGTAGGCGTGTGTCTGTGTCCTTCGTATGAAGGTTGCAGCGTGTTGGGATGTTTTATTATATATATTTAAAAATTTACTCAGGTCAAGTCAGAATGATCCGGGCATCAATTTCTGCAATTCGTTATTGCCAGTAAAGACACGCACGAACACAAACCTTTGCCGCCATTAAGAAAACGAGCATAATGTATCCAAACATTTATCTACTGGTGTGCCAATAAAGGAATGATAATATGACAGCGTGTCAATCAATGTAATGTGCAGTGTAATGATAGACAATGTTTTGTTTTGACCATCAGTAAAACAAGTACAGATGGAGTTGGGCCTATCTAGCACAGGTGAAACGAAGGCCACTATAAACACTTAGTATAATTATGACCCATAATCACTCATAAATAACCAATAAATAAGCTATAAAGACACATATTTGACACATAATTACTTATAAATAACCCACAAATTACCCGTGAATGACGCATGACCGTAAAGACCCATAAATTATTCTTAAATACCTATAACTACCCATATATTTAAGAGTTTGGTTAAAAGGGGTAAATCTAACACAATATTCAACTCGCTCACATCTGCAAATACGAGTGTAAACATCCTTTCATGAATAAAATATTTAATCCTTTTTTCGACGGGAAAAACTTAAGACATTTTTGCATTGATTATATTTATTAATATATTTACACACATGGGCATGTAAACAAATTAAGGTAGCAGAAAATAGGCCACTAATTACAGAAATAGGGGAACAAATTGCCAAGTAACAAACGTACAATAATACACTTCATGCCCCTTACATTGCTACATATTTATATTTCCGAATCGAATGCCCAGGTGGGAAATAACCTAAGAATTTAAATTTTTAAGTTGTATTAATATTGAACCATCAGAGGAAACGTCTATGTTCACAAACCAAAACCCTGACAATAAAAAAATGATAATACGTTTTGTCCTTTAATGTAATTTTTTTTTAAATTTACATTGCACACGTCATAATATCAGAGCTAAATACCGATACTAAAATAGTCGCCACTTTATTGTGTATCAGCAGAGATACAAACACAAATAGGTAATGTCTCATCTTACGCATGCCAGTGTTTTTCTTAGACATACTAACGGTACGTTTTCGAAACGCCAGAAGCGAGAGCTAAATCACCCATTATCGGTGTTCACTTTTTTGACAAACTTTACGCTCCTTCATCATGCACAGAAAGAGTTATAATGCTTGCTAGCATACTTGCGCTCTATCAGCACCTCGTGATGCCACAAAAAAAGGAGAAAAATCTCGTATAGTGCAAGTACAAAAGCAAAAGATTCACAAAATTATATTTAAAATACTCATGTTTACAAACATAAGGTTTATTAGCCATGAAAAATTAAAAATACTTTTAGGATTCAGGAGAGACAGCTCAGGTCAGAAAGCCAACTTCAATCTGCGAAATTATGAATATTTGGACACATCAGTTCAGCCTACCCATCGAAAAGGGCATCCCAGCTCCATTTTGCAACGAATACCTCTTCCACCTGTGTCACATAAGAAGGGGACTGCAGTGGCTAGAGCTATCGTTTCCAATCACGANCGCAATGTCGGATCTCGCTCGAACAGTGGCCAAAATCAATGACATGAGGAATGTCTTCCCAGCTCCACCGGGGGCAACCAGGAAAAATAACCCACAACTTCCCTCATAAATTGCCTTGATTAATGTATCATACGCTTCCTTCTGTTGGGGGTTCAACAGCTGCACATTCGTTTCAACTGATTGGTCTAATTCATGTCGATCATATTCACGTTCTCGTTCTAATTCTCGATTAAATGCGTCATTCATTCCTCGATCTGGCGCTGGCATTCCTAACCTGACTAACAAACTGCCGCAAATGAGGTAACACATGTCTTCGATCAAGAGCAAAGCCTGGTTATGCATCTCATCATTCACCTCAAGATNTAACACATGTCTTCGATCAAGAGCAAAGCCTGGTTATGCATCTCATCATTCACCTCAAGATCCGGATTTCTTGAAATTACATGAATTCTATGTAAAAGTCTTCTGACGTGTCATCTTTGTATTTGTTCCACAGGTCACTTGGATTCGATGGGAAGCATGTCGAAATTATGATAGCAAATAATGTGCGTATCTGACTTGGAGTTGCAGAAATAATTGCTTCAGTGATTGTCGTGTCCCAATGAGTATCGTTTTCAAGCAAATTGAGCTCTTACCATTCAGCACGAAATGTTCGGCACCCTATACCATGAACAGTTCGTAGTGATTCAAATGATGTTGGCGCACGAAAATTCACCAGCAACAACCGTAATTAGAAGCATTCATCATTCTTCGGATGAACTGTGTAAATACGACTAAGTGCATCAGTAGAACGCACATCCGGATGACCAGGAACCGCATCGCCTTGTTTCCGACGTTGAAATTTCTACGATGAAGCGTTCCAAGTGTAATGATGTGGCATCTCCGAGTCCAGCCGTTCTCGAGTTATAAATGGTGTAACTAACACGACTTTGTTTTATAGATATAGATAGAGATGGTTTTCATATCATATTTTTTTTTTTTTCGTAAATGTTCAAAATGTTGTTTTTCCATTGCGATTGGAATTGACAGAAGTAGTAGGGCCTACTTTAAGATTATTATTTCCCAAGTCGATATATATCATGGTTCATGGGAGGTTATTTTTGGTTGATATGCACCTTCTTCAATGTCCCCGCTAAACACAATCAAAGCGATGATAGTTTGGGGGCTTACAAACAGGACTAAATTTAACACTAAGTAATTAGTGCCTGCAACACTCAACAATCACAAACCACAAGTTGTAGAAGATGAATAGTGACACTAAAGTGTGATATGAGTTTCGCAGTTTGATTACCGAACCAGGTTTTGTAATATTTTTAGTGATGTATGTCCGTGAATTTCTGACTCTGAGACGTGTTCATATGCAGCAGTAATGCGTTTTTTAACTATTCTTTATGGAGAAGAATGGTGAAACGATATGAGCTCGAGATCCAAAACTATTTGTAATACATAATTTTCCTTCGACTTATAAAGAAGATTAGACAGTTTTCGAAAATGTTGGAATATTTATAAACGGTAATGTGTTGTATTGTAAATACATATAATTGACTGAAAAAAGAAAAAGTATAAATTAAGAATATTTAGCGTCACAAAATGGAGCAGTGTAATTAAGCAAAGTAAAAAAAATTTCTGAAAAAAAAAAAATGGGACAGTGTTGCCCTAAGCGAATAATAATTTTAGTTTTTATTCTACTCCCCAAACTGGGTTGGGATCATTCGTGTGTTACACTTCCCACTAATAAATAATAATAGAATCTACTTCTACTGAGGACTGTCCATTCCTCCACAGACCTGAAGCAAGCGACCAACCCACACACTACACATTTTGAAACCAGCATATACAACGTGTTTCTAAAACATGGGAAAAACTCTGGCAGTGTGTTTCTGAGGAAAATATGAGACTAACATGAAAGTACCACTTTTCTCGTCTAGTGATTATTACGGGATCTGTGTGCCCCTGGAAAATCCACATTTCCATTACCTTACTCTGTATTGTGCTATGCCTACCTGGTATTAAACATATCTTCTGTTTTGAATGTTAAACTTGAATTATCACACCAATGGTTCACCTGAGTATGTTCCAACAAGACGTCGTTTTTGTAATTTCTGACTTGCTCACTAAAAGGATGTCTTTAAAAATAGCGTAGAGCGAATTGTTTACGACGTTTGAGGGAAAATTATGTGGCCAACATCCATTTCCAGAAAGAAGGGGGATAATATTACCAACCGCGTTTATATAAAACACAATTCACAGATTTGTTGCTTCACAAGTGTTTTCTGATATTTAGGCTTAAGGGTGGTGCTCACCGAAATTATTTTATATTCGTGGGCATAACTTACAGGTACTAGCTCTTGGTATTACAAATATTACATTCCGTGGTTTTTGCACCATTCCATGTTACAATTACGAAGTGTGTGATTTTGAGACTTACAGATTAAAAAACACCAAACTTAACAAGAGTGATTGATATAGACGCATTAATTAATTCATTTTAATATACTCTTAGCAAAATTAATTTTACAAAAACGTTTAGACAGCTAAAGATATAAAAGTATTCTAAACTTTCCTTATTTAAAACAATATTTCATACTGCAAAAATATTCTTAATAGTGATTAGTAAGATATTTTAAATTTTCACATAGAAATTATTTAAATGAGAATTATTTCACTACGGCAAACTTTTTATTTTATGTTTTTATAGAGTCCTAAAAGATCTTAAGTTGTGGTTTTGACATATCTTTATAAAAAAATAAATGTTGTCTGAATAATTTTTTCTGGACGATATAGAACTTGTAAGTAACATTATTGCGTACGAATATAAAAACAAAGGTTTTTGGCTACCAGCATTACTCTCCTCGAGTAAGAAAACCGTCATTCTTCTGTGTGGTATTTCGGTGACGTCAGTCCATGGAAACGCTAAAATATATTTAATAGAGGTATTCTTTGTTCGCTTATGATGATGGCTAATTGCGTATTTCAGGTGTTGTTATAATATTTATTTGCAATTCTCTTTTATGCATTACTGCAACCGTGGAACTATCTTGTGTGACTTTTCTGTTTAGAATTTCTAACTTATCAAACATGATTGTTAGGTGTTGTCTAGCAGAGTTTTAATAGTGCAGATAGAATAATAGAGCATATACTTAATCATTGTAAAAACGAAGGAAATCATAAATAAGTATTCCATGTTATGTGATGCTCCATGACTACAAGATCGCGTTACATATGTTAAAGATAATGTTAACTTTAAATAAACTGAAATAACATAATAATAGTTATATTTATGATAATAATAATAAAAGTACCTTTTCCAAATTCTGTTCACTCTCTCTGGATTTTGCCTCAAATTTCACTTGCAGATCATCCAACTACAAAAATATGCAACCGAAAACAACACAAAATAAATTATTTCGAAATTAAGCCTTTTAAATTGTAATTTTATTTTATTACTTTGTTAATTTACAGATGAACAGAAAACTAGAAAATACATTTAATAACATAAATTTTATTGCTGAATCCTTTAAGAAAAATATATATTAAATTCTATGTATGAATAGCAAAGACTTAATCCTTTGGTAAAATATTTGGTGATTTAAATAACAAAGGATCTGAATTTGGGTCTCAGGTAACGTATGGTCAAGAATTTTGTTACACAAAATTAGTTTAGTACACGATTGCCAGTTTATACAGCAGACGAAGGGTATTACAAGTAGACATACAAATGAAGGTATTAAAGTGGAATGTACAGTGCCGAACACCGATACATTGGTATTGATATTATCTACTTCATTTCCCCATGTGTTGCAGTCTAGTTCTCTGTTACAAGCACTTGTGTAGCGGCTGTTACTTTCCGGAACTTATAACGAGTACAGCTTTATGGTTTTACACTTCCATGCAGAATAAATTTTCACTCGCTGGTCACCTCAGATAAAAAAAATGGAATCTCGTATCGAAATGAGCCAAAAAGCAGATGAGAAAACAGAGGGAGTTCTTCAGTTTTACATGAATCAGGACATGAAGAAAAATACATTATCCTAGCATGGCACAACATAATTCTGACAGATGTAAAAATTATTTTTAAAATTGTTATCGATATAAGTGGAAAAAGAGATTTTTATATTTACATATAAATATATAATATTCTATATATATACATATGGAAATAGTTTAAACAAAAATAAATATATACACAAATAGAGTTTTGTACCCCTGTGGAATAGAGTGTTAAGCTACATAGACGCAGCAGTAGAAATTAAATGATACTGCACACCTTAACTTTCACAGTTACAGAATACTCAAACGGAAATTAATATAACAAAATAAAAATAAATGGTGTCAAACGTTACAATAAAAAAAAGTTGTACTTTTATAAAAAAAATCCTTGGAAACCCAGTTACAAGATAATTCCTATGTAAAACTGCAAACAGTTTGGTTGTAAAATCAGTAATACATATATATGTAAATTTACTAATGATAGCGTTGTATAACCTACATCTTACATTACTGAGAACTGTACATAATTTTTTTGATTTTCTTGTGTGAAATTAAATATAATAAGTAAATAACCGCCAATAATAAAAAAAAACATAAAAAAATATGATTTATGAAAAAATAAATTAACATTTGCCAGCACGGTGACCAGTATACACACCCATAGTCTAACTATTGCACAACATTAACCACAAGACCCACTTAACTTACGTCTGTAGTGTTTATTAATAAATTAATTATACCTTTAAGTATGTACAACGTGTTAACCAGAACATTTCCGTTTCTATCGCAGTTATGCATCTTTATTTATACCTACTTCTTCAAATAAGGAAGTTATTTGATTAAGAAGAATACATTTTGTTACGATTACTACACAAGAAACGAGGCCGGGTAAGGTAGGAATACTGCCAAAAACTATTACTAAAACAATGTTCACAAATAAAGGCGACTCCAGTGCAACAAACGAGAATGCAGGAATCTGCAGAAGTATGTACAATATCTAAGTTTGGCTGACACAGTGTGGTCGCGGCAATTTCATCAACATCTAACTGCAGTAACACCGCCCAGGATACAAGGGAGAGCCAATAGGAATCAAGGATGTCGCAGAAAGTGGTTGTGAAGGTAAAGTGTAATGGACTTGGTGGCTAAGGGCCGGGGTGTCAGTCGGCGTCGGTCCTCCCTGAACGGCGTCTCCGAGCGGCGATTGGTGGCAAGTGTCTTACACTAGGGTGAGAGAGCGAGCCCGGAGCCCCTTATATCCTTGTCCTTCACACCTACCTCGATCCCTAGTCCCACTTACTATATCACGATGTAATTATTGCTAGTTGAATCAGTATTGTTCCTCCTTAATTAATTAGTTTTACTTAACTAATTATTCTCCGATGTCCTTTCATGATCTGCATGAACTATATTTCCTTAAGAAGCATAACATTTTACTGTATTCCATTTTAAGAGTTTCGTGTAGCTAGAAAACATTATAAGTTGATGAGTAATATGGTCACGATTTATTGAAATTGTCGTTTTATTATGATTAATTAAGGGTTTTTTTATGCCTTTTGCGTTTTTTTTAAAATTTGAAATACGTTTCTTTTTGCACGCAACTACACTTTATATCACCCATAGTTTTCACACAAACAACTCTATGTGGTTTAACGTGGTTGAGTGTCCGCTATACAAATATTTATTGGCGTCTATTACAAACACAGCCCTCGTAGTTTTCAAACGAGTTTATATACAAGAGAAATCTTTGTACTGTAACAAGCATATTTTAAAATTCTAAACAATTTCTAAGTAAAAATTACAAAAAATTTTTTCAGTGTATAGCAAATTGTATTACAACATTTGTATTATATGTACCATCTCTATAGATTACTGCGCCCGTTGAATGAAATATGGAATGGATATATATTAAGAGTAACAATTAAGAGGGATAGCTCACATTTACCTATGATTTAACAAATATTGCCGTAGGTTTACTTTAAATCTGTTTAACGATCTTTTTGGCACGACATAGTATATATACTGAAGAGCGAAACAAATTGGTAAAGGCGTGATAATGAAAATAACAGAGGTATGGAACCAATCAGAGTAACGCGATGCGTACGGCAGCTAGATCGGTTACTGCTGCTACAATGGCAGGTTATCAAGATTTAAGTGGGTTTGAAGGTAGTGTTATAGTCGACGCACGAGAGATGGGACATAGCATCTCCGAGGTAGCGATAGCATTTGGATGTTCGCATACGACCATTTCACGAGTGTACCGTGAATATCGGGAATCCGGTAAAACATCACATCTTCGACTTCGCTACGACCGGAAAAATATCGTGAAAGTAAGGGTACAAACGAGAACTGACGAGAATAATTAAAAATGACAGACGTGCAACTCTTTCTCAGATTGGTGCAGATAGGATTTGTGCACTTCCCTGCAGTATTCATGGTGTGAATTGCCTCCTGCATACCTTCAGACATTAGTCGAGTCCATGCCACGTCGTCTGGCGGCACTTCTGCTTGCTCCTGGCGAGGAAGAAGAGGGAGGGGGAAGGGGCTACACGATATTAGGCAGTTGTACCAGTTTTCTTGGCACTTCAGTGTAGCTTCTTTATGGTTCAGCGTATTGATACATCGTTATTACCGATATTGAGTTCATTTATTTATAACTGCCAGGAAGTCGTATTTCTTTGCCTGCAAGCCCATATGTTACAGAAACCAAGTAACAGCGACGTTAGAAAATGTTAGAAACTGAACGCATTATCCTGTTGATCTGTAAGCATAATAAAAACCTTGTATTGCAGATAACTGATAAAATTCCATTTATCCGTGATGTCGGGGACATTTTCCGATTTAAAGAATGTTACAATCACGATATTCAGAACAGACATTCTCTTAATTTTTGAGAAGACATCATACTTTACTTTATCTTAAATAATGTTTCCGCCTTCCGGGCGCTGTCGACCAGATGTTTAACATACCTTATGCACGTTACGCTCGTTTTCCAAAGTCTTATTGTCCAGTAGTCTTTGTAGGTCGCCAACCTGCAAATGTTAAACAGAAAATACAATTTAATTATTATGTAATAACTAGCATAATGATATTGATTAAAATTAATTATATGCATGTTAAAACTTTCATGTGTTTAGTTCGAAACGTTTGAAATCTATTTGAAGTAACCAAAACTATATTTGTACATATTAATATCGCATTTGGTATAGAGTTCGCCGAGGAATTTTAATGCCATTTGATTATTCACAGCGGTATAGTTGTCTTGATCAAATAGTTTAGCCAGTCTGTTTATCCTCAGGATTAAATGCAGCAAATATTGCCAACCATAGCATTTTATATTTCCGGTTGAATTAACGTAATGTTATTATTAATTACAAACCTTCATTTGGTCTGAAAGTAACAGGAAATAAACCTTTTCCTGCCCTAAAACTGCTAGAATACGAACCATGCAGTAAATATGGGTCAATGGAACATCGCCATGTCTTAGTTTCCTATTAAAACATGGCGTTTAAACTATTGTGATTACGAATTACATCTACAAACTGTTAAACTCATAAAAACTCAATTTTTATTGTTACCGAAAAACTATTCATGCTAGTATAAACATAATAATTTTCAAGGCCAGTATCGAAGTTTCTTTATAAAATGCATTTATTGCATTGCTCTATTTCTATTTGAGTATATAAAGTGCGAAATGTAAAAGTAAAAGAGAATCTTCCTGACTGTCACATAAATTATTATTATACTACGCAGTATGTGTAATGTAATGGGAAATACTCCATAAGTGAACGGAAACTCGTTTTAGTTTGAGGAACACGCAAAGTCATATTTAACATTTATTCTTGAAGCTCTTTTCAATTTCGTTGTTCTCTCTCTCATGTTTAGCTTGTAGATCGTGAAGTTGCAATCTTAACTATGTGCAATTACTTTAACAAACCGAAATATATTTATGTATTTATTAATTTCCTTCTGTTCTCCTAAAGGTAATTCATATATCGTGAGTAATAAAGGTATTGGAAAATTGTGAAGGGCAACGTTTTTACGTTTTCCCATGAGGTGAGCCCATTTCCAGTAGCTTTACTGCTCCAAAAGTCATATTTACAACACCCTACAAAGACAAGCACATCTAGGGATAGAGTTAAAAGGAAATAATTTTTAAAACAACGTATTAAATAACTTTTGCCGCTTATTATATGGCTACACAAATAAATCATTAAAAATCTGAAACCTGAAGTAGGGAAAAAAGTGGAATATAAAAATATTTCCACCATCCGTTGTTTATGAGTGTTATGTAGTCTATAATGGTTGGACATGTGGAACTTTTTTTTTGTGAAATAGACGAATGTTTGTATTAAAATGCAAGCTTCACATTACAAATTAACAACTAAATTATTCTCAGAGAACAAGCTTACATTTGTCGACACATTTAAAAAATATATTTCTGACATTGAGGATTTGTAAGTACTTAAATATATAAATTAAACATATTTACATTTGCAAGTATCAGGTTAAGAAAAACCACAACACTTTCGTTGGTTTTATTATAGGTATGTATTATTTAAATTTTCCTCTTGGACTGTGATGAGACATATATGAAATATTTTAAAAATCATTTTGCAAAAAATTAAAGACTGATAAAAATTAAAACAAACGGAATCAGTTATAGTGATTTCAAAGAACGATTAGTTTTTATGTCTTCTGATACATGTTGATTGATATATAATGTTTGTAAAATTGTAAGATCATGACAGATGTCTCGACATGTGTAGAATTCAGAAGGCAATTTAAAGTAGCGCGTGGAAGAGAGTTGAACAGTGGCTACATGTGTTCTCTGTGGACACACCGTTAGTAGCATGGCCCAGCTGAAAGCACACCTGCTGTTTTGTATGGTTACTGGGATGATAAAGAAATTGAAACTTACTTTGCGCAAAAAAGAGGCCTACAGTAAAATGGCACCGTAGTTATGCCAATGAACCAACAGTAATTTTCTTTCCGCAGCAATTACCATGTAAGACGATGCGATCCGGTGTGATGAGACAGATGTGTTACACAACCACCTTGCATCTCTTACTGCCAAGTAGTGATTCTTAAAGACAAGAAGCCCCTTCCTTCACAGGGACAGAAAACGTTGTACTGTTTGTGGCGTTAAGAGTTATATAATTATATTATACAAAAATCTACATTAATTGATTCATGGATCTGGTTCTGCCTAATTACATGCATTAAATGAAATATTTAACCATTTTATGCAATGCTTTTAAGTACTTATAAAATTTCAAATTTGTTACCAACATATTGCATTTTTGTGATAGGAACATCTTTAGGCCCTTGTTACTGATGTATTACTATGTATGAATTTACTGTACTCAGAAATTCACCATTTATAAAGTCAACCCATGTAGTAAATTTAAAAAATCTATTATTCAAATAATGCTAATATATTAGGTCAGCTGCTTGCTTCAGTATATCGTGGAACTGAGTATTATTGTAGAGGGGGGAGAGAGAGAGAGAGGGAGAGAGAGAGAGCCAAATAGGGTGTAGATGGACTGGTGTTTCATATTCTTGTTGAGGTACTTGTACCGATAGAAGAGAAATACATCGTTATCTAGTTACGCAGACTGGATTCAAATGTACACAAAATCATCTGTTTATAAGCGCCGATTACTGGAACCACGATGTATAATGTTCCTAATTCTGAAGTGCAATGTATACAAAATACGTTGAAATAGACATTAAAAAGCTGTGTTCTATTTGTCACATTGATCGTGGACTTGTCATAGTCAGTACGCAAGACTTTCGCCCATGTCTCGCACAAATATGTTACTGGGATTGTATGTTTCAACGCCTGTTTTTTATTTCAGAACTTGATCAACACACACTTGCAATTCAGCACTTCACTTATCCTCACAGGACACACCACATAGTTGCAGATACTTTGGCTTGTCTCAAGAGGAAATTTTGAAATATCTGGATGTGTTAGACAGGTGTGAGAGAGCAGGTAAATATTTGATACGAAATTTATAAACCCCATTTTAAAGACGAAAACATGACCAGAATTTTTATATTAAAGAACGATATACAATATTGTCAATGTTTAAATGTGCATGTTTCGAAATATAAACATTTTATTGATTAGGCAAATATAATTTGGGAATTATTTTCCTTTACTATGGCTGTACTGATATTCTAGTTAAGAGCTTAAGGGACTTAGAATTAATTTAAATTGTTTAGGTTGCAAGTAAAATTCATTTCATTGTATGTGGAATATACGATTTCATTAAATGTCATTTTCAATTCACTTAATGGAAACGTAAGTAACATGACGTTGAAAGATGGTTTTCGAGTATGTAGAACAATAGAGATAACGAATATCAACAAATCGAGAATAAAAATATTAAAAATGTCAGAAATTAGTTTGGGTGATCAAAAAGGAAGACTTATGCGATTTATAATTCTGTGTAAGGAACTTAGAGTGCGCGCTAGTGGCTGTCGAGGCCTAGTCGTTCCTCCGTAATAGCACGAATACTCAATGTAATACCTTCCTGTATTATGTATATACTAATACAAAAGAGTGTTTGCCATTTACATGCTTTTTTTATGTTAATATTGTGACATATCGTGTTGCCCAAGGAAACTTACTGAGATGAAAGTAACATATGTACGTAAACCGCGCAACTAATGTGCTTGCAAAACACAGCGAATGTAACCATATCCAGGAGCATGCTAAAACTTAGCGAGCGTACAAGGAGAAAATTGCTTCTTTCAAGAATACAAAATAAGTGAAGAGTTATATTTTTTAATTTTAACTCTATAGTCTAGGATTACAAAGATTTGTAATAGCAATAAACTAATATTTAAACAAAGTTTCACATAAACCGGATATATCTAAATTAGACCAACCAACTTCGGCTGCAAGTCAGTTACGAAAAAATAAAGTGAAAAGATTTACACGACACGTGGTCTAAAGTGAATCCTAAGGACGGTACTTATCTTTGAAGTTGGACCTGAAACACGAATGTATTACTTATACTGGTGGAACACTGAGTGTGTGGATAATGTGTAAAGGTAATTGTGACATGTGGGTTGATACTCCCATTGTGAAATCCCTAGTATGATACAGCTTTATGGAGAGATTTTCGAAAAGAAGATAAGAACCGTAATTATTTTCGCAATTTTATTTTATGTCAGCAACAGAAATGTGTTGTGTTGTGTACATATCTTTGTTCCGTTATAAATTAACTAGACACTCAATTTCCCATCTTTAATTTATATTTAATTATTCTAATAAACTGTTTTCCTAAGTTCAACTTCAAAAGTGTGTAACGCCCTTAAGATTCACTTTAAACCATCAGTTGCGTATATGTTATATCATTAAATTTTTGTGACTAACCCGCTGCCGAAGTTTGTCAGACTTAATAAGATGTTTCCTGTATATTTCTGCCACAGCTGTACGTACAGTGTTTGGGAAAATAGTGCCAGGAGGGGAGAATGAGATATGCCAAAATATACGTCCCTTTCCAAGAATTAACTTACAGAAATGTTATATATATTTAGTGTTTTGATACAGAACAGCAATGTTATATTCAAAGTCGTTCACCTTAAAATGAGTTATAATAAATATAATAGACGTAAATTGATACAATTCTAACATGTTGATGAGTAAAACATAATAGCTGCAGATTTTAATATTCTCTACAAAGTTCCCCCGGCCACAGCTATGACTCCTGCATACACATCTGCAGCCGGATATGACGAGCACTGCTTGACATTTATAACTGTTCTGTAATTCATTAGATCTTATTAATTTCATATAAACATTAACTCTGCATCTCTTATTTAACGACTATTTTGCGTTTGTAGAACTTTTGGTTTAACTTGACTTAAAAATATTTATTTACTAAATATTCTGCAGGCTATTGCAATTCGAAGTCTGCAAAACTATCGTAATACACAGAAGTACATACTTTAACTTTCATAATTTTCTCGTTAACGTCCTTAACTGTAATGGAAGTTTTAAACCTATACTCTGCACGGAAATAATACCACGTATCAAGTTTCAAAAGAAAAATTTATCATCGTTCTTATACAAAGTTGGGAACTTACCTACGCATTTGACTCTTTCCTGAAAAAAATGTAGGAACTATACAATGAATGTATAGGTGAAGCAATTACTGTTCCCGTTTAATAACTAAACGAATACACTGGTATGGTAAATTTCTGAATAACAAATTGTGTGTAAGCACTTATGCACGAATTTCGGCTGCTTGTCTTAGTATTCTGACTATAATTTTCCTTCCGAGTCGTCTTTCAGGAAAAGCACAGCAACTTATTTATCTTCATATTTTCCTTGGTCAGGCAAAAACCTTTAAAAGTGCTTTAAAATAAACTCAACTAATTTCTGTACACCTGGGCGAAAAATTATTAGCATTACATATACATTATTGCATCATGTAAATTTTTCTTCATTAGGTTTTAAAAAACGAATCTTCGAGCATATCTAAGAATTTCTGTTATACAAAGAGAATTTGTTAGCACTACTTTATTCTTACTTTGCATCTGATGAACTCGCATGCAAATAATTTAAACTGAAGACGTTATAAAATATTGACATTATCTGAAGACCCACACTACCAACCAGAACATAAACCCATTTATTCTAGAATGACCTCTCACAATAGATGCGCAGCAATCAAAGCCGGGAGATAGAAAATATTTTAAACCAAAACAAGGAAGAACACCCCAATCCAACAACATAGATAAGTTACGTCAAAGAATGCTTCTTAATATTTAAATGGTATTTAAATCTACATAACTCCGTAAGTTATTACAGGTAAGCATCCTACATTTAGCTACCGTTTTTCCCAAGTAACCAGATTAATATGATGCTAATAATGACACTAGATATATTAGCCTCTAACAGCCACTGTAAAATTTTTATTCGTCATTAAAAGGGGTTATAAATACTGGTCATAAGACACTTCAATAAAACTTATAAATATGTAATTTTTATAAATGTTTTGATACAAGGAAGTATTTAAGCACAACAAATGGATTAGAATTTTAATGATAGGAAAATTTGTTAAAAAAATGTCTAAATGATAGATATCTAAAATACGTTTATAAATATTGGCTTGTTTCCTTACCGTATGGTTTTTATTGTGAAGCTGGTTTTTCAGATCTTCGATTTCTTGGGTAAGGGCCTCCACCTTTAAAGAACAATTAGATGTCATGTAATAATAACAGTTAAACGCAAAACTAAAAATACACGATTGAAAAAGGGCACTATTAATCTTTTAGCGTACAATTCTGGAAATGTTGGGCGTCTCTGTAATTGCATACCAAACAAACAACTATCAAATTACATTCTGAATATTGCTGTGTTTTACAAGTCGCTGATATAGACGCATAAAAGTACTTACAGATTATAAAATAACTGGAAGAACTGTAACTGACATTAATTATGTACACAGTTTATCATCTTATTTAATAAATACATTTCGTATAACATGAATTATTTTTATAACTGGCGTTCTTTATAGCTTCTGAACAGTCGCAATGACAAACAAAACAAATACGGCGACTGCTGTAAGTAGGCGAATACGTTCAGCAGATAAGCAACTTCGTGTAATTGCCAACTATAGACCCTCTGTGCACTATATGTGTTATTTGGTCAGCGCTAGTATAGTGACGTCAAAGGTAGCGCCAAGTATGGTCTTATGCATATTTGGAGAGAATTTCGGACGTAGCCTGCATTCTCGCGCCATCATTCCTGCCCTGCTATGCGGCTTCTCACCGCTACAGAAAAAAGCTAAGAATTTTTGCAGGAGTGAGACATAAATACATGCTTAAGATGAATACCTATGTCTCCAGATTTTTGGTGGCAAAATACACAAACCCTAATTAGTGTCATTCTACACTACGACGTTGGTTAACTTTCTAGGAAAACGTTTCGACAGAATTTTGTATTCTCTTAGAACTATATTTTCCACAGAATTTAAGAGTACATTTTGGTCTTACAAATACAGTTCTGGTTAAAATACTAACGCTCACAGTATGCATCGGATGCATCTGTGACTTTAGAGAGGTAATGATTAATATTGATAATACACATTATCACAAAAAATTGCAACAGGACAATTAGATATGGATCTGTGGTACGCTGTCTGGTCATCTTCAATAATACATTGCACCTTTTCGCACTGCGATACATTCTGCAACACGGTATGGTATAGGTCCTAGCAGATGTCGGCTGTTGTACTGGTGCAGACGGGCCCACTATTGTTTGGACAGTGTGTTCCAAATCCTGGATACTGAGGCGTTGCGGGCAGATGAAGTTTCATCTGGTCCCAAACATGCTCGACTGTTGACATGTCAGGGGAGCGGGCAGGCCATGGCAGTTTTCAGACATGATGCAAGAAGTTCTGGGCGACTGTGCCACATGCGGTTGTCATTATCCTGCTGGAATATCGCACAAGGAATTCCGGCTATAAAACAGAGCCGATGACGGTGTATGGTGTTGACCATATACCTCGGGACCATTAATGTTCCATGTAATATGAAGAGAGTGGATCTGATATTGTAGGCTATGGTTAGCTAGGCCATAACGCCTGACATGTGGAAACAGCCGCTCGATTGCGAGAATGGGATTGTGATGTTCACCAGGTGCTCTCCACACCCGTGCGCGATGACCAGTTCCCGTAACGAAGTGGCATTCATCACTAAACACCTCACTTCGCCAATCTGGGGCTTTCCACATTGCTCTGGCTTGGCACACTGCAAACGGAGCACCGTTGTGGCAGAGTTAATAGCAGCACACATAATGAGCGCTGGGGTAGCAGATTCGCCTCCGCCAGGTATAAGGAAATAGTCCGTGGACACACGGGAGCACTAACACTGGCCAGTATCGTGAACCTGGTCACCATGGTATCCCTCCGCNCTCCGTGTGTGCCTTTAAGTACCCACTGCTTCAAACAGCATTGATCAATATGGTCCTAGATCGACATGGTGGTCTATACGGTGATCCGACTGCCCTGAGGACATTTATTCTTCACTCTGTACAGTTGCTTGTTATCGTCTGGTGTTTCTCGTGTTAATGCGGCGTCGACTACACGCCGGTGTCTTTGACAGCTGGTCTGTGCTTGCAGTGTCACTGCTGGATGTGTGGTCATGTGCATACCAGTCAGTACTCTCGCTGTTTACGTCGTTTGATGGTTGTCACATGATCTCTTCGTAGTACGCTGTGTTCATTGTTTGGCTGTGTAGATCATAATGAATGCATCACTGCAGCATGATACTTTCCAATGGCAAAAACTGTTATGTAGTATTTTTTTTTGTTTTCTGGATTTGCCTTTAATAATCTTTAAACTTATTTTATCGTCTTAATCGTCAGTTTATGCCACGCTCTTTTAAGGAACTTATTTGCATTTCCCAGCTACGCAGGCACAGTGGATTTGTGTAATGACTTCAAGCCGCCCGTGGCGCCATCTCGCGGTAATTTAAGCTAGGTACTGCTCCTTCTCCTTCACTTCCCAGGAAACGTTAGGGTGAGATGGTTTAACTTTTTTGTTAAGAGGACGAGCGATGAGCAGAGAATTTATTGTGCACTTAAGCACCTACCTCACATCGGGATATAGAAGTAGTTCAAAAAACACGCAGACTGATACTTTCATCTTCGTTTCGTCTGCTGTATTCATTAGGGCTTATTATTGTTAATGGTGGCAAATTCGGTTTCTAAGGAAGTCGAGTGGATAGATGACGTAGGCCGGGACGTACCCGCATACCAACTGCATTCGTCACACGAAGAGTTTCCTAATTGCAGAATATCTGTTGTCAGTTTGCACTTGTAAATATCGCTTGCATTAATATATCTGTGCTTCTTAACTTATTGCATATAAATGATATCCAATTATGCTAAGACCTCCCGTTTTGTTGACAAAATATTGTTTGCTAAATTACTCACAAAACACGAATTTGAGTGAGAAAAGGGTTTTCGAACAGTGCATTGGTACCAAGGCAGCAAGTGCCCTGTGCCCAGATTGGAAAGAAGGGCTTCATAACGAGATGAAAGTTTGTCCATACAGCATTTTTATTAGTGCAAATTTATTGTAAATTACCAACTTAATACACATTACCTGAGGCGTGTGTCTGTGTCCTTCGTAGGAAGGTTGTGAGCTGTTCGGGATGGTTTATTTAATATATTCAAAAACTTACACAGCTCGATTCAGAATGTTCTGGGCATCAATTTCTGCAGTTCGTCATTGCCATTAAACACACGTGCGATCACAAACATTCGCCGCCATTATGAAAACGAGCCTAATTTATCAAAACATTTATCTATTGGTGTGCCAATAAAGGAACGATAATAATACAGCGTGACAACCAGTGTAATGCTCAGTGTAATGTTAGACAGTGTTTTGTTTTGACCATCAGTAAAAAAATGATTTGTTTCAAGTACAGTTGGAGGTGGGCCTATCTGGCACAGGTGAAATGTAGGGCACTATAAAGACAAGGTATAATAAATGACCTATAAGTACCCATAATGACAATAAATGACCCATAATAACACATATTTGAAACATAATGAATAACAAATGACCCATGAATGACACATGACACATAAGGCATATAAATTATCCTTAAAAATCCATAATCTTCGATATATTAAACCGTTTGGTGTAAGGGGGCAAATCTAACAGAATATTCAACCTGTTCACATCTAAAAATACGAAAGTGAACATCCTTTATTAATAAAGTATTTAACCCTTCTTACGACGAGAAAACTAAGACCAAGTAACAAACTTACGAAAAAACACTTCATATCCGAATATTGCTACATAATTATATTTCCGAATCAAGGCCCAAAGTGGAGAAAAAACCTTAATTTTTTAGGTTGTAATATTCTTTTGAACCTTCAAAGGAATCATCTATGTTCACAAATAAAACACCTGACAATTGACAAAAAAAATGTCTTGTCAACTAATATATATTTTTTTTTATTTACTGTGTACATATCATAATATCACAGCTCAATACCGATTGTGACATAGTCCCCAGTTAATTATATAACAGCAGAGATACATACGCACGTTGGTAATGTGAGATCCCACGCATGCCAGTGTATCTCTTAGACATTCCCACGAGACTTTTTAGAAAGGTCAGAAGCGAGAGCTAAATCATCCATTATCAGTTTTAATTTTTGCGACAAACTTTGTGTTCCTCCATCATGCCCAGAAAGAGTTCTGATGCATGCTAGCATACTTGCGCTCTATCAGCACCTCGTGAAGCCACCCAGAAGCAAAATATCGTATAATTCAAGTACATAAGCAATAGATTCACAAAAATTATATTAAAAATACTTATGTTTACAAACGTGAGGTTTATTACCCACGCGAAATTAAAAATTATCAGGCTGAAGGAGAGATTACTCAGGTCATAAGGCCTGCTTCAATCTGCGAAATTATGAAGATTTGGACACACAAGTTCAGGCTCCCCATCGAAAACGGCACCCCAGGTCCATTTTGCAACAATGACCTCTTCCACTGTGTCACGTAAAAGGGGGACTGCAGTGGCTAGAGCTCGCGTTTCCAATC
The DNA here is from genome assembly GCA_002778355.1 of Clitarchus hookeri. Taxonomy (NCBI): domain Eukaryota; kingdom Metazoa; phylum Arthropoda; class Insecta; order Phasmatodea; family Phasmatidae; genus Clitarchus; species Clitarchus hookeri. Next base: position 33,796 of record NQII01008400.1, on the reverse strand, counting down.
ATGAGTTCGCGTATAGCATCCTTTCTTTTGTACACACATTTTCGAACTGAAGGTCCACGTAAACACCAGCCCATTTTCCCTTGCGCTCTTCCCCCTTACACAACGAGACAAGTTCGATTACTGGCAGGGTTGCTCAACTCAAAACCACAGTTTCACCGGCGATTTCTGGCAAAGCTCTCTCTCAACTCAAAACACATGGTGTCTTCTGTAAACAATGTACTTGTATGGGAGGGTGGGCCGCCCCCCACGATGTTTATGTGTTTTATGAAAGTAGCTGAATACCAATATTTATTAAATCAGATCACTGACGAAGAGTAACTGACGTGCCTGAACGTAATAGCCAAGGGTCAAAACCTATTTTGTGCTTATTAACAATCATATATTCACGAATCAATCGTCATCTCTGTTATATTCGACAATAAGGTTTACATGTTAGATTTTTTTGTAAACATTCAACGTGATGTTTTTCCTTCTAGCTTAGCATCAACAGCAGTAGTACTTTTACGATTATTTCCCGAGTCGATACATATCAGGGTTCATGGGAAGGCATTTTTGGTTGACATGATCCCTCTTCAATGCCCCCGCTAATCAAAATCGAAGCGATGCTAGTTTGGGGGCTTACACACAGGACCAAATTTAACCCAAATTAAATGGTGCCTGCAACACTAAAAAATTACTAACCACAAGTTGTAGAAGATGAATAGTGACACAAANGTGCCTGCAACACTAAAAAATTACTAACCAAAAGTTGTAGAAGATGAATAGTGACACAAAGAGAGATAAGAGTTTCGCAGTTTAACTACCGGCCCGGGATTTTGATTTTTTTCAGTGATGTATGTCCGTGAATTTCCGACTCTGAGACGTGTTCATACGCAGCGGTATTATATTTTTGTGCTATTTTCTTTGGAGAAGCATGGTGAAGCGATATGAGCTCGAGATCTAAAACCACAAACAATACATAATTTTCCTTCGACTTATGAAGAAGATAAGAATGTTTTCGAAAAAGTTTGGAATGTTTAGAAACGTGGATGTGTTGTATTGTATATAAATATAATTGACTTAAAAAAAAAGTTGTAATGAAGAATTCATACCACCACAACATGGAGAAATTGAATTGAGCAAAGTTGCACTAAGCGAATAATCAATGTTAATATTTATTCTATTTATTCTACTTCCCAAAGTGGATAGGGATCATTCCTGTATTACACTTCCCACTAATGAATAATAATATAATCTACTTCTACTGAGGACCGTCCATTCCTCCACAGACCTGAAGCAAGCGACCAACCCACACACTACACATTTTGAAACCGGAATATACAACGTGTTTCTAAAACATGGAGACAAACTCCGGTAGTAAGTTTCTGAGGAAAATATAAGATTGACATGAAAGTACTGATTTTTTCGTCTAGTGATTATTAAGAGAGCTGATTGCCACTGAAAAATCCTAATTTAAATAGCCATACCCTTTTTTGTGGTTGCCTACATGGCATTCAACATATCTTTTGTTTTGAATGTTCAACATGAATTATCTCACAAAAGGTTCACTTGAGTATGTTCTGACAAGACGACGTTTTTGTTAATTCAGACGTGCTGACTCACAGGAAGTCTTTAAAAATTGCGTATAACCAATTGGTAATGAACTTTGTTGGAAGCTCAGGTGACCAACAGACATTTTCAAAGTAAGGGGAAAAAAATATTATCAACCACGGTTATATAAAACACTATTCACACATTTGTTGCTTCACAAGTGTTTTCTGATATTTTGGCTTTAGGCTGGTGCTGACCGAAATAATAATTAATTTATATTCGTGGGCATATATTTCAGGTACTAGTTTCTGGCATTACAAATGTTATATTCCGTAGTTTTTGCACCAATCCATGTCACAAATATGAAGTTGGTAATTTTGAGACTTACAAATAAAATAAACGTAGACATATGCACAAAACTTATCAAGAGTTATTGATATAGAGGTAATTTTTAATTAATGTTAAGATATCCTCAGTAAAATTTATTTTACAAATAGTTATCGACTGCTACAGATAAAAAATATTCCAAATTTTCCTTATTTTTAACAATATTTGAAAATTGCAAAAATTTTCCTAAGCATGATTAGAATTATTTTTTAAAGTCTCACACAGTGTGTTACTTGAACGAGAATTGTTTTAATAAGACGAATTATTAAATTATTATTTTTTACGAGTCTTCAAAGCACTAAAATATTGTTTTGACATATCGTTTGAAAAAAATATGTAGTCTGAATAATTTTTACTTGACGAAATAGTACTAAGTATTAGAATTGCAAACGATTGTAAAAACAACCTTTTTTTTTACCCAGCAATTTTTAATGCACGGTGAACTTTCTCTCCTTGAACAAGAAAAACGTAATTTGCCTGTCTGCTAATTCGGTGACGTCAGCCCAAGGAAATGCTTAAGTATAGGCAACCTATGTTGGCTTAAGGTGATAGCTATTTGCGTTTTTCAGTAGTTGCTTTGAAATTTAATCACAAAACTCTTTTATGCATTACTGCAACAGTGGAAATATCTTGTGTGCCTTTCTGTTTTGAACTTCTGACTTATCAACCTTCATTGTTTCGTTTCGTCTAGAAGAGTTTTAATAGTGCATATTGAATAATATGTCATATACTAAATCATTGTAAAAATGAAGGAAATCATAAATAAGTATTCCGCATTACATAAAGCTCCATGACTACAATATTTCGCTGCATATATTAACGATAACGTTAACTTTAAATAAACTTAAATATCATAATTTTAGTTATATTTATGATGCTAATAAAAAACGTACCTTTTCCAAATTTTGTTCACTCTCTCTGGATTTTGCCTCAAATTTCACTTGCAGATCATTCAGCTACAAAAATATACAACAGAAAACAACACAAATAAATTATTTCAAATATAAACATTATCAATTTTATAACTGTTTTATACTTTGCTATTTTACAGATGAACAGAAAACTTGCAAATATATTTAATAACATTGCTGCCTCCTTTAAATAAAGTATATATTATCAAGTTTTAAATATCAAAGAATTGTTCCCTTGGTTATATATTTAGTGTTTTAAATAACAAATGATCTGAATTTCCGTCTCAGGTAATATATGGTCAGGAATTTTGTTACCCATTTTTTATTCATTACACGATTGCTAGTTAAAGCGGCAGACGAAGGGTATTATAAGTAGACATACAAATTAAAGTATTCATGTGGAATATACAATGCCGACCACTGAAACATTGGTATGGTTATTTCCGACTTTCTTCCCCATCTCTTGCATTCTAGTTCTCTGTAACTAGCACTTGTGTAGCGGCTGTTACCGTCCGGAACTCATTAGGAGTACAGCTTCGCGGTCTATAATTTCTTGCAGAATATACCTTCACTCGCTGGTCACCTCAGATAAAACAAATTGATTATCGTTTCGAAACCAGCCAAAAACATATGAGAAAACAGCGACAGTTATTATTTATTGTTTACATGAAATACGACGTGCAGAAAAATACTTTATCCTAGAATGACACAACGTATTTCTGACAGATGAACAAATAATGTTTTATATTTTTTATCGATAAGTGTGGAATAAGAGATTTATTTATATGTGATATACAATATTTATATGGAAAATGTTTAAAAGGCAACAAAAATATGCACAAATTGAATTTTGTAGCCATGTGGAATGAAGTTTAAGAACTTAGACCGAGCCGTGAGTTTGTGTTATTGTGGATGGAAATGTAGCCGAGTGGCCCAGTAAAAAGCCAAAAATGGTGGAAAATTAAAAGTTTTAATGCACGCGAAAGTTGCTGGTAAGGAACACGTAATCCTCGTGTGTAATATAGTCCCACAGCGTGCAACGGGAGAAGACTGCAGGTTTGTAAGTTATTCATTTCCTTTACGGCCCATTCGGCAATGACGCGGACGCGAATACAATTATCAGACAAATGTGATAACTCCCACTGCTGTAGTTTCTCACCATGTCTATAACCTCAAAATGCACGCGGTAAAAAAGCACATCAAGAGATTATTTGCAGCCATGTACGTTTGTTATGCAGAGATAACTTATTTATGGTGATGTCTAGTGACGTCAATAGCATCCACTGTTATTGGCCAAGGTTTGCTATGTTGCCCCGCATTATAAAACGAGCACACAGGCGGCAATTCGTGTCTTCCTTATGTTGTCACATTCCGCATATATGATCTTACACTTCCTTGTCATTGTAGAATGGTGCTATTACTCTTTACGTTATTGTTAATATTAACCGTTCGGTAACTTGGGACACATTATCATTACGGCAATAATATATTTCATATTATCAGATAGCATCAGCGACAAAGGTATTTGATAAATACCTGGTTTGTCATTTTCTGTTGCCAAGTGCTCCAGGCAACAATGTTTTGTTGCAATTGGGGAGGAAGCTCGAAACAAATTACAAAATAACCTCAACGAAACGGAATACAAAAAGGATCAAGATGCTCATCTATCAGGATTAATCGTGGTGCACTAAATCACGCAGCATCATCCACGGACCCAGGATTTTGAAATGGAGGAGGACCATACAGCGTCGTACAGTTTCGAAATCCGTATGAACGAGAGGGATGTCAAGGAATGTCGAAATACTTCCTTTAATCTTTACAGTATTTCAAAGACAGACTCACAAGACTGCCAAATAATTTGATAATGGAAGGGGTTGCTCCCAAAGACAAACGCGGGGAACACGACAACGGGGAGAATAAAACGCCTGCACCAGTTGTTTCTATGATTGAACATGACGTTAAACCATATCCCGCCAGGAAGTATCACTACTCTTTGCGAGATAATCCGGACCGTCGTTATTTACCAGAATTTCTAACTATCAAGGATATGAATGCAAAGATTCTCAGTTGGTATCACATAAATGTTCCCTACAAAACCTATTGTGCTATTTTTAATACGTTCTAAATTATTTTAGTATATCCTATATAAGATACTTGCGCAATTTGCGATTCCTTGAAAAAAATTCTTAATACTGCTGAAACTGACACAGTCAGGAATGACCTAATACCCAAAAAATCCTGCACTTGAGAAAAGCCGAGGCGTTCTTGAATCACAAAGGTGGTATAGTTTGCAAGCACAGTACACCGTCTAACGTTGTATACTTTTCATGACAATTGTGGTACGTTGTATATGGAATACATTATTTGGGCGATAACAACGTCACCATATACAGATATTGGAAACACGAGGGTAGGAAGGACCTAACCAAGTTACTTCTATGATTCTCCATCACATCAACAACATTTCGTCCCATGATCGTAAGGCAGAACTTGTTTTGATCATCGACGGTTGTCCTGGTCAACACAAACAATGGCTTAGTTATTGTATTGTTTGGTTCACGTTTTGCAAATATTTGAAACAGTGATTTACTTGTTCCCAGTTCGTGGCCACTCCTACCTTCCTAATGATCAATTCTTTTCGTTTTTCTCGGCACATAAAAGAATACTACAACAGCTGAAATGCCAAGAACGTGGGACTAGAAGATACTTACAGATTGTGCTAAGCCTTCTCCCTTCAAGCTCGAAAAAGAAACTCATCATGACTTCAAAGATATTAAGAAGAGCAGTGACAGCATGTTCATGAAAATTTGTAAGCCACCTTTCAAGCTACAAGCAGTTCGTGCAATGCAAGTCTCTCGTAATAATGCTTGTGTCAAATTGAGACACTCCTATTATGGACTATGTAATTGTTATAAGATAACCGTGAAGAAGTTTCGTATTCCTACAGAAATGAACCTTCCTCCTGCTTATGATTAAGCTCACTGACTCAAAGCGGCGAAGATTCGAGACTTGAGAATCCTCAACCAATATTTGGAAGACCCCAACAGCCGTATGTACTATGAGACCCTCTTGGGAAAACTGCAATCGCGTATTGTATCTGGCAATGTAATAGACATCGATACCAACAATGATGACAACAGCGATGATTTTCAGGCTTAGATGCAATCTCAGAACTAAAACAGATGTCTAGTTATGTCTCATTCAACATTTATTCCTGATAGTTTTGTGTATTATAACACATCCGGTGTTTTTTATTGATTTATTATTGGCGTTTTTAATGTTACAAAATACAGTTAAAAAAAATTGTATATTGGTATATTGTTTTGAGTAATTACACTTGCCTATGTTCACGCTTACAAGAATATATTTTTGACTAGTCTTATATTTCGTAGAATTCTGGCACAAACCCGATTAGCCAAACAAATTTCTCCCACCCCAGCGAAACATCACATGCTTAAACCAAAATCACGCTAGCGATATAATTCTTGATGTTAAATGAAAATGTAATAAAATAATGAGAATTTACAAGCATAGCATACGAAGCTATGCATGTTTTCGTGTTCTGTGAACAGCTAGTAAAAACTCATTTGTTGGACATTTGTAATAAACCCCTCAATTATTATGATTGACTACCTCCAGGAAGGTATTTTTTTTTTTTTTTTTTTGCTAAATGTAAGTATAAATTATTTCTTTATTCAGATTGAAAATGTTCTTCAAATTCTTATTAAAAATGGACTTTAATCAAAAATTTTAAAATCCTTTTAATAGTTAAATATGAGCAAAATATTTTTTATTGTTAGTAAATTGATGCATCCTTCTTTTATGCGAAACAAATGTACTTTTGTGTAAATTGTGGTAGCGACTGTGATTATTTCCAATTAACTCTGAGTGATTTACAGTATAGTCAGGTGCAGTGCTCCAGTGGACAATCTATTTCTCCCTTCAAGACGTAGGGAATAAATACCACTTGAAACACCTGGCTCATTTTAATGATGCCATAGAGCTTGTTTTACTGACAAAACACAATGCTTATTAACAAGTATATATTTTTTTGATAAAAAAACCTTTAATTTATTGAATAAAATAAGCCAACAGCNAAAATCCTTTTAATAGTTAAATATGAGCAAAATATTTTTTATTGTTAGTAAATTGATGCATCCTTCTTTTATGCGAAACAAATGTACTTTTATGTCAATTGTGGTAGCGACTGTGATTATTTCCAATTAACTCTGAGTGATTTACAGTATAGTCAGGTGCAGTGCTCCAGTGGACAATCTACTTCTCCCTTCAAGACTTAGGGAATAAATACCAATTGAGCCACCTGGCTCATTTTACTGCTTACATAGAGAATCTTTTACTGACAAAACACAATACTTATTAACAAGTCTATATTTCTTTGATAAAAAAACCTTTAATTTATTGAACAAAATAAGCCAACAGCGAGATTCGAGCCTGCAAACTTCAGCACGACAGCTACACATCTTGCTACTTGAGCTGCCGCACAGTTGGCCAATTTCGCTATGCCGTGTGGTATTAATTGTAACTGCGGTCACCACCTTGTTTCTCAGAGTTTCAATATTGTTTACTACATTTAAAGACTGGTCATCCATAAATTTTAAACTTCAACTATAATAACACTTTCAATTATTTTACAAAGCGCTGATTTAGATTGATTCAATTTATCTCATCTACAGTTTTGCAATCGAATTGCACATTTCGTTATAGCCAGTGTAAACATCCGAAAACCCGCAGCTGCACTGTTTGCCCAGAGTGGTGCAGAACAACCCACCGTTGTGAACAAAATAGCCCTGTATCCAAGCGATACTGCCCAACAATTCGTGCTTCTCACCTTTCTCGCAATAGAAACCGCAGAAAGGAGAAACTGGAATTTGATCTGCCACTCCTAGTACGCTGCCAGCCGCACGTTTGACCAAAAATGGCGGACGATAATAATCAGAAATTATAGTGCCATAGGGAAACCAAATACGTATATCACAATACCTTATTTCACGTGTTCANTATCACAATACCTTACTTCATATTTTCACCACTCTCATATCTGCTACAGGTGGAGTGGCCAGTCGTAATTACGAGTTGAATAACACCCCCTTCTCCATCCACACACACACGCTGTTTTTATATTTCTAATAAAATTAGACCTATCACCTCTGTGCACCTGTTCGAGGCAGGTGTTAAATGTCATTCTGTGGGAACTGTTGTATCACACCATTTTAGCACAACGTTTGTTTATGATTCCTGGGAAATATGCATTAACCTAATAGTTTATGAAAGATTTACGGTCATTAAGGAATGTCAGTTCCCTCCTACCACATCCCGGGTTCTTTTCCACAGTAAACTACCGTTTTATTCTGTTCTTTAGGTACATGATATTTCTGTGATTTCTTTGGTATCTGTCACCTGTACTTAAAGAACAAGCATTAATATCCATTTTTAAAGTTTTACTCTCTATAAATTTTGGAAATATACCTAATTTTTATACCCATATATCTTACGTGAAAATTAGAAACATAGGCCTAAAACATAAAAATGAGAAAGAAGTAATACATACATTGAATTAATTGTGCTAAAATACCTATCTAGTTCATAAAAGCAAAATACTTTTAATTGGTCATCTCGTTTTCTAGCTATTGCAAATGCACCAAAAAATTTAATTAAAACACAAAAATAATATTATAGATTATTTTTCTTTTTGTGCCGAATCATTTGCTATTTCTGTGCTAAATTTCCGAAGGAAAAAAGGATTATAAGATCACTTTCCTCTCTGTGAATGTGTGCGTGTATTGGTGTGTAAATTGGTGTGTACATTGGTGTGTATAGGTGTGTGCATTGGTGTGTGCATTGGTGTGTGTGTCCCTACATCATTTGAACGCGTAAACCGTATTTCACTCAACTCGGTGCATTTGTAATACTAAGTAAGGATATCCGTCTTTTATAGTCATCGATCACGCAAAACTCATACTTTCAAAATGGCGGACCTTTTAAAATTTAAGGAGCTATGTCATTCTTCGGGAAACATTCAACCAATATTCCCAAATTTCATGTGTTTACAGTGAAATATGTAGGCATTGAATTTTTAAGCGGATATTGTTGTTGATCAGACAATTTGGAAGAAAGCACTACAAGAATAAATATAGCATTTACTAATTATTTCCAGAAATCGTATACCGATTCTCGTCACATTTGGCACGTAAATAATATTATGGTATACCATGTAAAAAATATGTAACATAAATCGATAAGGCACTTTTTTCGAAAATGCAACCATACAGCTATTTTATCTTAATGTGCTAAATCGTAGAAACCATATAATCAACCTCAACTTAATATTGTATGCTTACAGAATACAATTATATAATTTGGCTACACGAAGACTACAGTCAGCCATTCTGTATAATAAAGACACATTAAAAAGTGAATTTGTCAAATGTTCAGAGAAATACAGTAGAAAGTACTTCGTTTGGCAAACAAGTGGTACCACAGCATGCCATATAAGTTAATATGTTTATAGTCGGCCAGAATCCTATTTTAAAAACCGCAGCAATATAAAAATTATTGCTACGAAACTGCTAAACTAATTTCAACTAAACTTTGTACGCTGGCAACATATATTACTACCAACAAATAAGAATTTACAGAGCTTAAGTTATATCCCATTTTGTAAGATAACCCTGCATTTAAAATAAATTTTTGCGTTATATATAGGAAAAAAACCAAGCCACTGCTATCAAATTTGGCAAAGAAGTTGTACTATCATAGGCCATACTAATTTATTTTAATTTGCCGGCCAGCCATTATTAAAATGGCTACTACATAAATATTTTAGCTAAATATGTTATATGAACGAAGCTATGTAAACTATATTAAATTAATTTTATATGCTGACAGAATGTATTATAAGCTTCTCAAACAGAGCATCTTGTTTAGAAAATGTAGTACGATAGCAATAAATAATAAAATGAGGTTATTATTTCATATAACAGGAACCAACGACCCGATTTCCACCAAAGTTTTGCACAAATAGCGCTACAGTAGGCCATGTAAACATATATGTTTTAAATGTCTCAGGTTAAAAAATTATGGTTCTGTAAATATTTCACTTTATTAAACCATATTATTTATATATTTATACTTATTACATATAGTTGATGGTCCATATCCTACCTCCGTAATACAGTTGATTACACGCTAGATTAAGGGACGAGGTTTTCTGGGTTCTAGTACTAGGTAAGGTACGTATGTATTTGTAGATGTATCACTACTGTTGCATTAGATTTCTAAAGGCATTGCAGTCAATTAGACGTTAAGGCCTACTTACCATCTAAACTTTCAAGAAATTCGTTAAAAATTATTTGCGTCCATGTAGAGGAAATAAGGGTCGTTAGTATTATCAGTAAATACTTAATTTAAGTAAATAAAAATAGCATAATCCTACTTTTGTTATGTCTTCATTTTTTTCCTTCAGGGATTCTATCATTCCACCTTGCTGATTTATTCGTTCTTCAACTCGCAAAACCTGTCACATAAAACAGGTTACAATAAGATATTATTTTCACAGCAATTTTCATAATTGAATTACATTTTTATTAACTGGTGGACAAGAGAAACTGGTATCAGAATGGATAAATTATAGGATCAATTAAAAAGTAGCATTAGTCAGGTAATATATAAAGGTAGTATAGTACATTATAATTATTACGTTTGACTACCATCTCATTTATAAACCGACTTCAACAAAGAGCATATATTTAAATCTACGAATTTTCTTATTAAAAAGCCTCGAATGAAATAAGGAAGGTCAATTATTTATAGGTCTCTACGAGCTGAAATTATTAAATTGAACAATTCAACTCTCAAAATTGCGTTCTTATAAAGCAGCAAAACTTTCAGTAAACAACACTACTGTAAATGTTTGCAAGTTTTCCGCCAAACGTGAAAATTATTTCTAAAGTTCGTAATATACATGTATTAAGTTTACTGTAGCTTGTAACTAAATAAGAGTGCAATTGTTTATAGTTGCACGTATTTGAGAATGATCCTGAGTACACTACTCTTACACTCTCTCCTTCTCTTTCCCTATTGGCAGCATCTACGTTTGTTGGTTATACACTCACTGTAGCTGTGAGCTTGTGCAGGTCTGTCAAGGCGTCACTGCTCTGTCTCTGCTGGCGTAGACCTTCTTGCACTGTGTCACCGAAGCATTCCAGGGCGCGGCTGACTTCTCTCATGGCGATGATGAGGGCAGTCGACGTATGATCCTTCTGTAATCACAGCACAAGTATGTTTGAATACCAACTCATAATTACTATCCTAGATGCATACATACTGGTGGCGCCAGTCTACTTGCACCGCCATCAACATTTTCTTACATATCGGCAGTTGGGTTAAGCGAGGTTCATTGAAATATTGTGTTTTTTATCGGTAAATTTTTCTGTTAATTTCTATTAAAAATTATAATTTGCAATGTGTCTAAATTAAAAAAAAAACAGCGCAAGAAATATTTGTTGCCAACAATTAGGAAAGTAAAACTTTGAAGCCATTTTGCGATATACATTATAATCAATAAGTAAATGTCATCTGCATAGACAACAGTAAAACCTACGGCTAATAGTTTTGATCATTGGATCGAAAATGCGAAGGGGAATACTGAAGTGGTGCATGTGATGGCTATTTGATGCGGCAGACATAAAATAGGAGAGAATTGTATTGTAAAATGCTCATTAACGTCCCCCGGTGTTATGCCTGAAGACTAATCAGGAGACGGCCTACAAAGTAGGTAATGAACATAATTAAACTAACACCCTCGCCTTACCTATNATGTGATGACTATTTGATGCAGCAGACATAAATTAGGAGATAATTGTATTGTAAAATGCTCCTTAACTTCCCCCGGTTTTATGCCTGAAGGCTTATCACGAAACGGCTTACAAATTGGTAATTACTTCAATTAAACTAACACCCACGCCTTACCTAGGAATAGAACCCAGAACCTCCCGCACCCCAGACCGGCGGCGCACCAACCGACTGCGCCACGGGAGGTCAGCCACAGCCGAGAAGGAGGCATTAGGTTACAATGTGGGAATTCCTTACTGAGCTAGAGACTCTCCAAGGATCAGGAGTATCAGACCTAGTATAACTGTGTGGAAGATAATAGATTGTTGTAACAAAGAGTCCTTTACAGTGCAATTGTATTCCCTACTGCTCCTATGCATGCAACGGTTTTCAAGACTGAAGAATGTATCGTGATAATGCAGGTGTTCAGTTGCGATAAAAAATGTAGTACTTACTTAAATATAGTTAATACCAGAGTTTTGTTGTTGCAAAGAGTAACGCAGCAGAGCCAACATGACAGTGCGTGAGTTATTCAGCAGAGTATGCGTATGTACACTATACTGAGTGAGTACACTCCGCACTGCATATGTGAATGCAACTAGTATCAGTAGCAGAACATGCACTACAAAGATAAGAATGCTTCGTTTCTGATTAAACCTTGATTACAAACAAGTTACGGTACTATTCGCTGCAAACTTGTACGCATGGAATAATAGATGACCAGAATTAGCATGACCTATTCAAGGGCGAGTTCAATTTTTAGCTTTAACAATAAAGGTTATTTCCGTGTATCAAGAGCGACACAGCTGTGTAACAACGAAGCGAGTGTCTTTGTCTGTCGTATTTTGGCTCTTAAGTGTTGTTTATGAGCTATTGAAAAGTTGCCTTTACTGATATTTATGCCGCAGTGTATCAGAATGCTAGGAGCCGCAGAACCAGTGGTAAAGTGTAATTCTCACATTATTAGAAGATATTTCTGATCACTAGTTTCTCAAGCCCCCTTCCTTGTTATCGTTTTATAGAAAGGCTCGGGATCCGCAGATTCATGATTGAGCTACAGGAGTTGTAGATACGTGGCGTGCTTCCCGAGCCTTCGCCCTCTGTACTGAGTCCTGGTGTTACAGCGGACATCAGCAGCAGCAAGGCCAGCATGGATATGCTACTGGCGGCCATGGCAGATTCTCTCCTGTCAACAAGTACATTCTCTCAAAATAACTAGCTCAGTCACACACTTTCCAACAGTACACACATATTTATATGACATATGCTAAGCTAATTCTGCTGCCTAATTTTGTCTGATGAACGTTATAGTGTAAAATTATGACATTACTCTATTATTTAAATTGACTTCATGTTGGTGTACACATTTCAGTTTTCTTAGTGGGTAATATTTTTTTGCAATGATATAGCAATGGGTTTAAAATCGTAAACTTTACAGGGAATTCCTGGAACATTAAGAGTTCTTCCTGATATTAAGATACAGAAAACCACATGAGTATAGACTTAGGGAGTACTGCAGGACCAGAACCGCAGAAGCTAGTTTATTGTAGACCTGAACACCAATAACGCACTACAATTTACATATACAAGTAAATAACTGGTTCCGATTTAGTTAATTAATGCTGATAGTACGATCTGTCAGAGCATACATTAAGTAATAGGATAAACTAGAATTTTTATTATCGGTTTTATAAAATTGTCACATTGCCTATTGCATTTGATATATAAATTTATAAATAATTAGGAGGACATTTTTTTAGTGACAACATTTACTTATATTATGAAGGTAAGATTATATATATATGCATGCTATATGTATATGCATATATATAGAGATATAGAGACAGAGACACTCACTATTATATATACTGACTGACTGTTACAATTGTTATCCGTGACGTTTATGATAACTCTAAATGATGTAATAAGTTTTCCTCTGTGTATGCGCGCAGAGCTCCGGCGATTGTTGCCACCAAGTGTGCAGCTAAGTTTTGCCATAGTTGTACTGGAACTAAGTACAATGATCGCGTTTTAATATAACACCAAACAGCAGACAATGCCTTTATTGAGGAACCAGTGATCGCCTAGAGTGGTTTTGGACAACCCTTTAAATCAGAAATGAAATCAGCATGACCAGGATTCGAACCGTAGATATTTGGAATGTGAGTTCATATGGCGTCGTGCCCAGATAGAAGGTGACCACTTCCAATACGCCAGTGAGCATGTAAAGAATATATAATGGATGTAGTTTTACAGTCGCAGCAAATTCTTGTACTCTGAATGACACGAATGCTATTGCTGCGAACTAAATATCAGGTGGTAACAAAATACTATATATATTTACTAGACCTAGTGACATTAAACAATTTTTAGTGGAAAATTCTGCAATACCTTCTATCCGGACCTGCATGCAAGCAGGTATGGTTGCAATATTTTGTTGAGTAACCTTGTCTTACAAGACAAGTAGAATATTCCTTACGTGGTAGAAAGTTTGGCCAACCAGAGTGTGGGTTGTAATAGAGCACACTTAGTGAAGACAGCTGTCGTATAGTTTATTTCATTTTGAGAACATTATAAGGTCATTAAATAAGAGTGAACTTAATTAAAAATAAACATGAAAATATGGTTTATTCATAACAATTTTTTTTATCGCTTATAGTATTCACATTTAACACAAACTGTTACAACTATCTCAAACAAATCCACTCTATGCACTAATGGATATAACATAATCTGAGAGTGAAATACATCCTAGTATAAGATTTGTAGAAATTAAATAAAAAATGGTATACTAGGGTGAATTTCACTTACAACTTATGTGATATCCGTTAATGCATGGAGTGCCATTTTTTTGTTAAAAAACTGGAATAGTTTGTGTTAAACACGGATGTATACCAGAATTAAAAATGTTTTGGTGTTGTATAAATAAACTACACTTTCATAATTTTTTCTATTAACTTCACAGTTTTTAATGGGCTAATAATTTTCCTCAAAAGGAAATAATTTATATGAAAACTGTCTTCACTAAGAGTGTCCTATCACCGCCCATTCTATGGTTGGCTTAACTTCCTATCACGTAGAGAACCTTCCACGGAAAATTGTACAAGACTAATTAACACAACCTTTATGTAAATGGCCAGCAGTCGGTTAATTTTTCTATAAAACAATCCATACGAGCGGCTATGCAGCTTCCATAAAATCTTCCAAGGAAACTTCCATCGTGAAACACAGTTTCAACTGCCACGCATTTAGTTATGAAGACACTGGAAACTTGAAGATCATTGCACATGCGTCACACATAGAGCTACAATTCAGTATCCGCGTTATTAAAATACAAATCAATATGTCACATGTCGAGCATCTTACGTGATTCATTTGAACACGCCTCATATATGACGTGTTACGTAACATAAATGAGGAACCGCGAATATTCTCTATTGAAAGCTGCTGGCAAGCACAAACAAAGCATACATTTTTTACGAGTGTCTTGGAAAAATCTTAAATTCTGTGAGGAAAAGGAAATTAGTTATTGCATCGGAGTATCAGAAAGTAGGCTTTGCGTAATGAAACGAGTAATAGATTTTGATATAAGGGAAACGTTTCATGTATTCATAAATTACTAGTGTATGGATATAAGGAGATAAAATTAAAAAGCGAACAAAATGTATTGGGAAGAATATGTTTTATATTGACTCACTTTCACTTTTCCATTCACTAGTTAGGCGGAGTTTATTTGTGAATGGTATTAGAATAATTGTTAAATGTATCTCGTCGCCTCTGCACAGTGTCTTGGGGGTGGTAGAATGAATAATTAAAAACATCAAATTTAATAATTGTTGGTCAAAAGATTGTTTGCTGACAAAATATTTTTGAAGCATAAAACTTGANAAATATTTTTGAAGCGTAAAACTTGTTTACTTTTCATTTCCTGATTTGTAGCCATCGGTACTGACAAGCTGTTGTCGATTATACTCCTATCTTAACGATGAAACAACGAGTCTTCTCAATAATATAGTACGCCCATTAAGACATATACAGATTTTTATTTAATAATGTACTGTGTCTTTTAATCTTCATTAGGGTTAATGTGTATGTTGAGCATTGCGTATAATGATCCACCAATGGCCGTAACCTATGCCATGTTACGCATTCTTCTTTAGCATTCAGCTACTGCTGATTTGGTTACTTCTTTACTTGAGCATCACTACTTACAAGTTACTGTGAACGGAACCTTTGATGAGTCTAGCCTGAAGAAGAAATTACTCGTCCGAATAGCCTGAACAAGTAAATACCAGTGCTAGTAAACCACGTACGTACTTAACAGTTGTATACTGATAAGCCAATTACGGCCTTAGATTGGCGAGAAATGGACACGAACCGACAACATTCACAACGTCACGACGCGCCTCAACAGGCAAAAAAAAGCCTTCAGAGGAGTATGTCGTTCGCTTTCTACTTCGAGTTTCACTCCCCTTGCCTGACTTAGGACTCGGTAATTGCTTATGTTTCGTTAGCATCCCTGACAACAGATGTCTGTTCATTGTCAGTTTTCCTGACAAGCATAACGCACTTCACTATTTGACCAGAAGTCTCCGGACACGGCTCTGTATAATGTAAACTCTCGCCTAGACATCACCAAGACCGCCGCTACCGCTATAACAGGAGGCAAAGAGCACAATGTTGGTCAATGCTACGGAAACCCGCAGAATGGGTGGATCAAGGGATCTCAGTGACACATGTGATGTAGTTATTGGTTGCCACATCAGTAAGCAATCCGTCATTGCCATTTCCGCTCTTCTCAAGTTGCCCAAGTCAACCATTGTGGATGTGATTATGAAGAGGAAATGGGAAGGCGAACCACAACAACATCATGGCCGGGTAGCCCACGTACGTCAACCGACAGGGATGGTCGAGCACTGAAGAATGTGGTACAGGAACATCGCATGTCGCAGTATGGTATCACCACCCGCGAATTCCTCAGTGCCACTGATTGTGCAGCTCGCACCATGTGTGTGCACCGGTAGGTACGAATACTGCGGTTCAAAGATCAGGCACCTGCCTGTAAAGAGCACCGCAATTGGGAAGTGAACTACCGGAGACGCGTTATTTGGAGTGATAAATCTCACTATACCATATGGCAGACCGATGGGAGGGTTTGAGTGTGGTGAATGCTACATACCGGCCTGTATAGTGCCCAATGTGGAATTCGGCAAGGTGGGGTGAGAGTGTTTGTATTTTTTCATAGAAGGGAATTTGTCCTCTTGTAATACTATTGAGCACGTTAAAAGCGGAAGGCTAGAAGGATATTTATAGCAGCTGCTTGTATTCTACCGTAGAGGACTAGTTCGGAGATGATAATAATATGTTCCAACATGACAATGCTACGTAGCACAAAGCACAGTCTGTTGGAAACAGATTTGCCAGCCGAGATCACCAACCTCACTCCCTTCGAATACCTCAGAGATGAACTGTAACAGCGACTGCTTGCCAGACCCCAACGACACACATCACTTATTGCTCTTGCTACAGCACTTCAGGAAGATTGATCACCCAGAGACATTCCTACACCTGTTTAAAATTCTCTTCGCAGGATTGGAGATGTAATGAAGCCCCCCTCTCTATTAACGCCCTCTGCTAGACAGTATATCAGGGAAATTTATTGGACAGTTTCGCGTTGGTGTCCGAAAACTTCTGATAAGAGTGTTTATACTTTATCCTAACTCATCGTCAACGTAAGATCACCGATGATTACCGCACTAAAAATTTTACATTATTCAGTTAAATACGATGTTAAGTTATTCAAATTGATTTAATTATTCCGTATGTGATTTCTACCATACTTTCTGAAGGTAAGCTGTGCTTACGAGATCACTGTCCTATGTGTATGCGTGTCTCTGAGTGGGATTCTGTGTCACCTAAAAACTTTTAATTCGTGATATTATATTCATAATTCTAGTGACATATTACTTAACAAGGACATTCGACATTTATAATTTGCTTGCATTCTGGAAGCTCGTTTTCAAAACGGTGGTGTTTAGCATGTTATATCGCAGGAACTCTACGCCAGAATTTAACAAAAAATGTTCAATCCACACTGTTAGTATCCAATATAGAGTATTGTGTTCATATTCATTCTCAATGTTCGGAGATGGTATTGCCTACAAATTAAAAGCTATATGTCATATTTCCGAAACCGCACAACCAATTCCACAAAATGTGACATACATGTAATACTACGATAATCCACGCTAATCTTAAACTATGGCAGAGGAAATATTTTAGAAATATTTATCTACTTAACAGTTTCAAAGATTTCAACCAATCTTCGTATCTTAGCTGTGGCTATTGTAAATATATAGTATTTTTATTCCTTACCTTGTTTTTCAGGCACTATATATGGTAACATGTGTTGAAAAACAAAGCACTTAAGCACTTAAGTACTCAGCAAGTACTCAACACTTAAATTGCTGTGGTCGGCCACTCTATCGATATATAATTTCAGCACACCAGACGCAATTTTAACAAAACATCATTATAACAATTTTAGTTTGGTAATATGTATCTAGCGAGCACATAAACCTAATTCAACCAAATTTCTTGTGGTGGTCATAAATTGCTTGCCATTAAAATAAGTTATTATTATATTGTATCCGACATTTTACAAATAGTGCTGCCTGGAATATCATATTCCCAAACTACCAAAACTTAATTCACAAATAAGCATTCGAAAACTACTCTTAACAGCACGAATTATTATTTAGAGTGAATGAGTTTGTTAGATGAGAATGGTTTACTCGTTACATTTAGTAGTATATATGATATCTATGGAGATATTATATCTGAATTTAACTTATCGTACTGTTTATATATATTACGTTTGGTAAATAAAACAATCAATAACTTCTTTAGTGTGCCATGCCTAAAGATGTCACCTGAAACTTAAACACAGTCATGAACCTAAGAATCATATCTCATTAACTGTCAAACTATTTCCTACACATATGTACGCAAACGGTGGAATGGAGGGCCAACTTACACTTCTACAATATAGTAACTTTTTTTAAATTGCAGATGTCATCCCGTTGGTTTTACGTGATATACCTTTTGAGCCATTAATATGTACCAACATAGCTTCTATGCAGACTAAAATCATTACGTAAAAGTTTCAGTCTTTCGCCATTTTGAAAAATGCTGCCACCAAAACATTATTGTTATAAAATTATATTATATCTCGGGAATTTCTCTATATATTACTATCAAGTTGTCTTGAATATTCCGACTGCTTGTACGATATTTAACACACATTACATTTACCTATTTATTTGAGCAGACCGTCTTCTTTAGAATGAAAGTCGCACATACTAGAGGAAAATAGAATATTTTATTAAACCGTTTTGCATGTAAACCTATTGAGTTAGATTTAATTTAGGTATAACGTATCTTCATTATTATTTTTTTCAGTTAAACTTACCTATGTGTAATTAAAAGAGATTTTTTTTTACTTTTGCATTAATATTACTTTACAGGAAATGTATATTTATTTATATATAAATATAAATACATAGTAAATGAAATAACATGTTCTATTCTTGCTTTATTACCCAATTAAATATACATAAATAAAGACTGCCACACCTCTACCTGATGATAGTTGAGCTATGATAGTAGGACCTGTTAACTAAGTTAAGCAATTATTATTGACCAATATATGTACATAAGCCCAATTGTTTGAATCGCAATTAATAAAAAAAATTTCTTTCAAAATATGTATGGTTTTTAAAATTACATTCGTTTAAACGATGATTTTAAAGAATCATCCAAAAATTACAATTTTAGTTATTTTACAAATATTAAAAAACAGCTTTATTGTTGTGTGAGATTGGAGATATTTTATTACTTTTACATAACTTTAAATTTATATGAAATATTCTTTGGGAATATTTTAGAAGAAGATGTCAGATAAATAAAGAATCTTTTATTTGCCTCAAATTTATTGTAAATTACTTAACCAATATAATATGTAGTACTTATTACATATTAACTTTTAGATCTACTAACATTTTCTACTACAAATTCAACAGTAGGAAATTTAATAAACTCAAAAATTATCGAGTTGCCATTTACATAAGAGAGTAATTATCATTGCCAACCTAACATTTCTTCAGTGTGTTTGAACGTGTTACAAATATCGCTAAACAACATATTATTTAGAAATACTGGTGCTGACAATTAAATATCAAGTCCATTCTCTTAATTATATTAAAATTAGTAATATTTGTCTTTTAAAACGCGTATTCGGATTAATAAGATAAAATAATGCAGTTATATATAGAAAATAATACAGGAAGTCTAAATTTTCTGTCTTAAAGATTTATTTAATAATAATTAATTATACAGTAATCTGTCATATTGGCAGAACGTTTAGTTGATAAGCATTGGGCTGATAAAGAAAACATCATTATTTAAACTGTTAAAAAATATGAATTTTTTGTAGAATATAAAGTAATTACTGCAGTATAAATAAAATGCTTTTTTTTGTAACATCCTAATCGTTATAAAAAACTATTAAGTAATGTGAAGTTCGATACGCCTGATTAATGTTTTGTTATGTTTAACTTAACTAGAAGAGATGACGCTCATCAATAAGTACCAGACAGAAAAGAGATAGTTTATAACACATTATGTGGGATTTGGATTCTGAAGTAGGTTGTTATTATAAAATGTTTTTATGTCATCGTGATATTAGACATTCACCTTATACAACATTCTGTGTGCTCTGACGTCAGTCTCCCTCCGAGCTCTGGTCCCACTACGACGATACGCATTTTATTCCTGAGAACACTGTCGCTAAATGTATCAGACGGTTGTTACATCACGTGCCCTTCTTACACTTTACAGAGCAAGGGCCAACCAGCAGTACGGAAACCTACCATGAAACCTCTCGTTTACTCATCCGTTTGAAGGAATTCCTTACGACGGCATCTTAAATGCATGACAACGCCTTGTTCGTGACATTATGAACTCCAGTCATATGATGTTAGTTTGCTGCAATGAAATATTCAGAGTTGTAATACACGAAAATCCTTCATTATTGAAGTGTTTTCAAGCCAATACTTCTGCACGATAACGTAGTTAGCTATGTAACTAGCGCTGCTGTGTAGGACTTTCGTAAATCAAATCAACAGGTAACATATAAATAAGGAATGAAAGAAAAATAAATGTTATTAGTCCGTGCGTGTTAATGTGATACAGAATGTTTACACACACATATAGCTAACTTGATATATTTTATAGATTTTATTATTATATCGCACTGTGTTATTCATGTAAAGTCTTTTCATGTGTAAATCGCCTAGAGAAAAATAAATTTGTAATTTATTTAAAAATAAAATTTCATGCATTTAAAATACGCAATTTATCCAGTCTTCCATATGCTTACAATTTAAAAACTATCTGATTTGAAACAGTCCGTTTCTAAACAACTTTCAAACATTCCATTGTATCTGTGCGCTCCACAGTTTTATAATCTTCAGGATATTTCCAAACTTCAGGGCAGCATATAGCTTAAGGACCACATATAAGGTTCGCGCGATCCACAGTATTTATGATATCACAGTATTTGTGCAATCCTTAATATTCGAACAGTCAATTTGGTTCGGACAGTCTCTAGTATTCAGCATCTTGCTTTGTCTGGACAGTCTAGGTTCTTCTTACGCTTGGCAAAAATTCCACAATGCACACACATATTAAAACCTCCCTTTGCTTCGACATTTGTGACCACTCACACTTCGCAAATACAATTTTTGCAAATCGTCTAGCGTCAGTCCACTTAGCAGGGACACACAATTTGTTTCGCAATAATACGTTTATGATTTCTGTGGCGGAATACAAAAATACACTGAGTGACAAGAAAAGCGAAGTACGTGGAAGGAATGGTTTAAATTATACTTGAATTCTACGCATGCATGCCCTCGATGAATGCATAAATATTTGCAGCGCTGAAATCATCTATAATATTTATGATGTAAATATAAATATATGGCTTATGACCGAAAATCGGAAAGTAAAAAAACTTTTAACCAAAACGGTCAGAAACTACTAGTGTTTCAAAATATGATAAGCAAACTCTGAAATTATAACTGGAAATACCATCTGCAGTAAGTAACAATATACTTAGCTGTTACAATAATAACAGTGCTCTAAATATATTTCCCTGAGTATTTAGTGAATTTTCAGTACATCTTATTAATCACCATAATTTGTCGTAACTTTGACTTTCCCTGTTTCCAAGAAAACAGCATTGACGCCTTTCCTCACAGGCATTTTTTATGAAACGTGTGTTTGTGACGTTAACGTTATTTTTTAAACTGTACTGGACATTAAGAATTGTGTGTGATGTACATGTGTATCGCAGCATAGGAAGAAAGATTTATTGATTTCGTATTGCCATTTCATCAATAAGTATTATGACAGTGATGTGATAACAAGTAGCTTTTAATGCTGTTATAGGGTGTTTATTCCTGTTGTAGGCTAGGGCATTAATATCTTGTTTGATCGTTATTAAGATATATGTAACAACAAAGGCGTTAACTTCAAATAATATACATATTTTATGACATTGTCTATTAAGTGATTTTTAACTGAAACGTCATTGCGTCACCCAGAGCAACGATTGGCAAACATACGAATTATTTTACGTCTTTCTGCTTGCCTTGAGTCACGAATTATATTATCTGTTAACGACATTTACCAAATTGAAGCCCAGAATATTCCACTTACTCTTACTTCCTACAGTGTCATGCTCGAGGTTGAGCAATGTTCCGTTATTATTTGACGTTAGTCAATGACTTTACGTGAGCTTATATTTTAAATTTCTTGAGAAAGCAAACTTAAGTGCAATGAACTTAATTCTTTACTTATACTGTCAATTTAGTTTCAAATTATAGTTTACTTTTCAGATTCAAGAAAGCAGGCCATTAGATGGGTTAATATTACAAGGAAGTAGTCAGATGTAAAAATTGCTTAAATCGTATACTTTGCTTGAATTATTTACTAATATATAAGTGATTACAATATTAAAATATAAATAAATTATTTGTATAGATATTTTTGCAAATAAATCTTGGTTTCTTATTGGTAAATTAGTTATTTAACTTAAGTGATGATGTACGTGCAACTGTTTTGGTTAAAAGTGGTTACTGTGAGCGGATAAATGTAAATTTCCCACAAACCGAATTTACAACACGTTGACTAAAGAACAGTTCCATTGTATGACTTCATTGAGAACTTGTTTGAGGTTTAGGTGTTTATTAAATAATATTTTCAGTCTCCAAATGAGATTTTCTTTGATAGATGCTATGATCTAATACATATTTTCAGAGTGATCACAAATAACATCATTTAGAACAGCATTAAACTCCTAGTGCTTTTCAACTTACTCTAAGGAAAAAAATCGTTGAAGTGTTTCTGAAATAAAGAAAGTAATATTTGTTTGTAATCGGTATAATGAACTCATAAAAGTAATATTTGTTTGTAATACAATAATGCGACATTCTCACGCTCAAACTTGCATGAACACAAACGAAGAAAGGATAATTATCGTCTAATCAGTTCATCGTCACCCAGAAGAAATGTCCACTTCTATACTTTCTGTTTGCAACTAAATCCAATCACGCAGGAGAAATTGCGGAATAGTTTTCTAGCATTAAGTTCTTAGAACCACGCAGTAAATAGGATGCAAGTAAATTTCATTAAAGCCTTTTTATTCAGACGGATTGTCAGTATAGCTGACAACTGAGACAATTTAGTACCGACAGTCTAGATGCGTTCTTTCTCGCCTTGTCCGGGTAGATAGAAAATTCGGACATCAAACAGGAGACGCTGGTTCAATTCCTTTCTAGTAAACTAATTTGCAATACAAGGAACAAACTGTTATAGTAAGCAAGTTCGTATCTCTGTTAGCAAGTCGTTATTTCTGGAACTCACACGGAGGCATCCCGCAATGTAAGCAACACTCTTATGTTTGGTAGTTTACTATATGTATTGTTATTAAGTTTTATTACTTAATTTTAATTTCATGTTTATACTAGCATAACTTTACTGGTTAATTTCCTTCGGAGGAAATGCACTTTCATTGGAGGCCCATAATTTGTGCGACATATTCTTTAGCAGCCGGCTAGAATACACAGATCTTTCTCCCTCTCTCTTTATATATATGTATATATACACATATACACACACATATTCAAGCCA
>NQII01008399.1:6751-64911 GCA_002778355.1 Clitarchus hookeri | reverse complement strand
AAAAGTGCCTGGATGAGCCAGGATATATTTAATGAGTGGTTCCACAGTGTGTTTGTGCCAAATGTAAAATCACATTTAAAATCGATCGGATTGCCAGAAGAAGCCATGTTATTAATGGACAATGCACGAACTCATCCTTCTCATGACTTATAAAGTGACAATGGAAAAATTACGTGCCACTTTTTGGAGNAGAAGAAGCCATGTTATTAATGGACAATGCACCAACTCATCCTTCTCATGACTTATAAAGTGACAATGGAAAAATTACGTGCCACTTTTTGCCTGCTAACAGTACCCCACTAATTCAGCCCATGGATCAGGGTATTATTGAAAGCATGAAGCGACTTTATCGAAAATGCTTTATTCAAAAAGTTGTTTGCGTTGGGGATGAATTAATAAGTGTAAAGCAGTTTTGGAGGTAATACACTAGGGTTGGAACAAACTGTGACCTGAGAATCTAAACGAGAATGAGGACATAAACGAATCTGGAAATTATGAGGAAATTTTATTTCTGTGTCAAGAGATTCCATGTGGAGAAAACACATCAATAGGTGAAGCAAGTGAATGGCTGGGAATTGGCAAATTAGACGGAGGTTTAGAAATATTAAATGATGAGGAACTTGTATTAAGTGCAACAAAGGAGGTAGAATGTTTAAGTGAAGAAGAAGAGGATGATACACTCAAGGATTGCCCCAAAATAATTAGCCACAGTGACGCTGAAAACATGTTTTCCAAGTGCATTGAATGGTACGAGCAACAAGAAGAGGCAGACGCTACACAGATATTACTCCTACGTAAGATACGCAACACGGCAACAAAAAAAGCCCGTGGAGTATTACAACAAAGGAAAATGACAGACTTTTTTAGATAGGATTATACTACTGAACATGTGCATAATAGTACTGTATTCAATTTGGTTATTTTATCAACATAATAAACAGAAGTCTGCAATATTTAATATCAAATACATAATGTGCTGTACATACTTACATTGATTGCTACCTGTTTAAAATATAGTGCTTAATATCGTATACATTATCATCGCTAGTATCTGTCGCCTCTTTGAGGGGGGGGGGGCATTTATATTATCCGTCTATTCTCTCAGCCGTCACGGTGACGGTCCCCAGACTGACGGGTAATAGAGACTCCACTGTACTCACTCGAAGATCGCGAGTTCTCTCGCTGCGAGAAATATAACCAGCTATTTCCAGGCACCGGGTACTTCCACTTCTGATCGTGATCTCGACGATATTATGTATAAAACGTCAGCGGCAGAAATTACTTCGATATATNGTTCCCACATGGACACTGTTAACAAAATATTTGACAGTTCCCACATGGCACTGTTTGTTTACAAAACATTTGAGAGGTGTCACATGTCAATGTTTTGTATACATACTGCGGAATGATACATAATCGGCTCTTTGAAAGTAGATCTTTAGCAGGGCTTCAGAAAATCTTGAAGTTACCGTGAATACATTATATGTACAACCTACATATGTACTTCGNGAATACATTATATGTACAACCTACATATGTACTTCGTAGAATCGTTCCGTCTTCCTCACCACTCCACCGGAATTCCTGGACACTCATCCGCCCTCCCATTCCTACAGTCAGTTCAGTAGCGGTAGTCACTTAGTCAGCAAGTCATTGTTCTCAGTTTGTTGTCAAAGTGTAGTATGTTTAAAATGTCTGAGAAAAGGAAACGTTTTATTGGGACTTTCTCAAAAACTTGAAATTATAAAACGACTACGTAAAGGAGAAAGTGCGACGAGTATCACTCCGCTATATGGAATCGGGCGGACGATAGTCAATGATATTAAAAAAGATGCAGATAAAATCGAAAGTCATGTTTCAAAAATGCAAATGACAGACGGAGATGCCAAACTAAGAAAAACGACGAAGCCAGCAAAACTGGACCAACTGGATACAATAATGTATCAGTGGTTCATTCAAGGCCGCAGTAGAGGGATACCAGTTTCTGGGCCCATAATAATGGCTAAAGTTATAGAGATGAACAAGAAGCTTGATGGGGATCCTTCATTTAAGGCTAGTATAGGTTGTCTGGATAAATTTAAGGGTCCACATGGCATAATGCAGTTGGACATATCGGGTGAAAAACTAAGCGCTGATAGTACAGTCATTGTAGAATATCGAGAATAACTAATGAAAGAAATCAAAGATAGAAATTAGGTCAGAGAGAATGTTTACAACTGTGACGAAACTGGCCTAAATTGGAAAGCACTTCCCGTGAAAACCTTAGCCTCCNTCTGGATAAATTTAAGGGTCCACATGGCATAATGCAGTTGGACATATCGGGTGAAAAACTAAGCGCTGATAGTACACTCATTGTAGAATATCGAGAATAACTAATTAAAGAAATCAAAGATAGAAATTATGTCAGAGAGAATGTTTACAACTGTGACGAAACTGGCCTAAATTGGAAAGCACTTCCCGTGAAAACCTTAGCCTCCTTATCGGAAAAATCTGCACCTGGTTTTAAAATGCAATAATACCGCATAAATGTCATGGTATGTGCGAATGCAAATGGTAGACATAGGTTTTCTTTACTAATCATTGGGAAATCTAAAAAGCCTCGAGCTTTCAAAAAAATGAATTTAAACGTTTCACCTGCCAAATATTATGCACATAAAAGTGCCTGGATGAGCCAGGATATATTTAATGAGTGGTTCCACAGTGTGTTTGTGCCAAATGTAAAATCACATTTAAAATCGATCGGATTGCCAGAAGAAGCCATGTTATTAATGGACAATGCACCAACTCATCCTTCTCATGACTTATAAAGTGACAATGGAAAAATTACGTGCCACTTTTTGCCTGCTAACAGTACCCCACTAATTCAGCCCATGGATCAGGGTATTATTGAAAGCATGAAGCGACTTTAT
Source organism: Clitarchus hookeri (assembly GCA_002778355.1). Classification (NCBI taxonomy): domain Eukaryota; kingdom Metazoa; phylum Arthropoda; class Insecta; order Phasmatodea; family Phasmatidae; genus Clitarchus; species Clitarchus hookeri. The sequence goes on along the minus strand of NQII01008399.1, from coordinate 62,002 downwards.
CGAAAATGCTTTATTCAAAAAGTTGTTTGCGTTGGGGATGAATTAATAAGTGTAAAGCAGTTTTGGAGGTAATACACTAGGGTTGGAACAAACTGTGACCTGAGAATCTAAACGAGAATGAGGACATAAACGAATCTGGAAATTATGAGGAAATTTTATTTCTGTGTCAAGAGATTCCATGTGGAGAAAACATATCAATAGGTGAAGCAAGTGAATGGCTGGGAATTGGCAAATTACACGGAGGTTTAGAAATATTAAATGATGAGGAACTTGTATTAAGTACAACAAAGGAGGTAGAATGTTTAAGTGAAGAAGAAGAGGATGATACACTCAAGGATTGCCCCAAAATAATTAGCCACAGTGACGCTGAAAACATGTTTTCCAAGTGCATTGAATGGTACGAGCAACAAGAAGAGGCAGATGCTACACAGATATTACTCCTACGTAAGATACGCAACACGGCAACAACAAAAGCCCGTGGAGTATTACAACAAAGGAAAATGACAGACTTTTTTAGATAGGATTATACTACTGAACATGTGCATAATAGTACTGTATTCAATTTGGTTATTTTATCAACATAATAAACAGAAGTCTGCAATATTTAATATCAAATACATAATGTGCTGTACATACTTACATTGATTGCTACCTGTTTAAAATATAGTGCTTAATATCGTATACATTATCATCGCTAGTATCTGTCGCCTCTTTGAGGGGGGGGGGGCATTTATATTATCCGTCTATTCTCTCAGCCGTCACGGTGACGGTCCCCAGACTGACGGGTAATAGAGACTCCACTGTACTTACTCGAAGATCGCGAGTTCTCTCGCTGCGAGGAATATAACCAGCTATTTCCAGGCACCAGGTACTTCCACTTCTGATCGTGATCTCGACGATATTATGTATAAAACGTCAGCGGCAGAAATTACTTCGATATATCACACTGTTAAACATTCGTTAAGCTGCAATAGTATGGATTGTTTTCAAAAGTTATTGCCCCTCATGTGCGCCGATTAGAAGATAGCTAAGAATGTTAAATGTGGTAGGACAAAGAGTGAAGCAATAGTTTGTGAACTATTGGGGAAATAAGCTTTGAAGGATGCAATACAAAATTTAAAAGGAGATTTATTTTTTTTNCAATAGTTTGTGAACTATTGGGGAAATAAGCTTTGAAGGATGCAATACAAAATTTAAAAGGAGATTTATTTTTTTTCGATTTCTACGGATGCCAGCAATAAGGGAAACCGGAAAATGTTTCCGATATGTGTGCGATATTTCAGTTTTGACAAAGGCATACAAAACAAATTACTAGATTTTGGGGAGAGTAATGATGAAACAGCTGACCAAATAACAAAGTTACTTTGTGAAACATNCAAAACAAATTACTAGATTTTGGGGAGAGTAATGATGAAACAGCTGACCAAATAACAAAGTTACTTTGTGAAACATTGGATAAACATAACTTAAAATTATCGCAAGTAACTTCATATGGCGCTGAAAATGCTAATGTAAACTTTGGTTCAATTCATTCTGATTACACGAATCTCGTTGTCAAGAATGAAAAAATATTAAAAGCTAACTGTTCAGTTCACATCTGGCATAATATGAGCAAATTTTCATGTGATAGATTAGAGATCGGCGTAGAAGCTATCATCTTAAAAATATACGGCCATTTCTCACATCCAGCTAAACGTCGTATGGAATTGATGGAAATATTTGAAACTACGGAAATGGAGTGGGTCGAATTATTGCGTTACGTTCATGCAAGATTTCTGTCACTCTGTCCTGCTGTTGAGAGGGTAATCAAGGTCTGGCCCGCTTTGAAACGTTACTTTGATAAGCCAGGATTATGTGCGAAAGCCATTGAAAAGATTTTTCACTCGGAAGAAGAGGAAACAAAAACTCTAACCTACTTGCATTTCGTTCATAATGTGATGAGTGCTTTTGGTACATTAATGAAAGAGTCTCAGGGAAATGATATTGCCATAACAGAAATGCATCTGTCATTATGCCTCTTCCGCTCAAGGTTGACTTAAAGGCAAAAGGATCGTTTTTTTGGCTACCAGACGAAACAGACTTTAATTAAATTGGTTGAGTCTGAAAAGACCAAAGCTATCGAAGACTTCAAACAATTTATACACAAATTGTCAAACGTATATAGACGAACGTTATAATTTTTCAGATGAAAATATTTTCGCTAAACTAGAATTCATAAACCTGGAAAATGAAGTTAGTTTTAAAATGGTTGAGAATGCTGTATCTTTATTAAACTTGACAGGCGATGTTTCGGTAGATAAATTACATGGAGAATTTAACTTTTTGAAATCGTCCTTGGACGTAATAGTGGAAAAGTGTAAAGAGACCACTGCACTGAAATGGCACCAGCTCTTTAAAAATTTTCTGAAAAATGATAACAAGAATATGTTTAAACTAGTTTCCTTCATATTAAGTGTCCCAACATCAAACTGCTTTCCCGAACGCGTTTTTTCCCAAATGATTTTTAAATGGTCGTATGCCAGAAATAAATGCTCCGTAAATTTAATGAAAGCAGAATTACTCATTCAATTCAATCTGGAGCTAACCTGTGCAGAGTTCTTCAACTACATTAAAGAAAAAATGGAAACTTTAAAATAAGTTAAATCTTCAGAGAAATATAAATAAGTAATTCGTAAGTAATGTATTACTTATTTATATTCTTAAGACTTAACTACCTTACAGGGTAAACCAGACAGTTATTGTTATTAGTATTGTAACGTTTTTTCATTAAAAAACATTTTCTATGGCTATCTCTCATCATTTCAACTTTATTTGAAACTCAACTATAAGGATAAGTAATAAAAAAAACTACTGATTGTACGTTTTTTTATTATGTCCCGCTTTCGACGAAAGAATCCCGCTTTTTTTACTCGAAAGATTTCAAAATCCCGCTTTGCCCGAAAAAAAAAATCTGGCAACGCTGAGCATTACCCTGCCGCTCGTACGCACACAAACTACGTTAGTCAAGCGAGCGCACACACACACTCTCCTGCCCGAGTGTGTGCAATCGATAATGTGCGTTTCTTAAAACTATCAGCATTCGTACTCGCTATCGTTTACAAAAATAATAGCAGCATTAACTGCTAGGAAGTAACGGTGAAGGTCAATAGAGGCGCGTGCACACATGAGGTACGGTGATAAACAAAAGACCGTCGCTGTTTTGGTGCCATTGTTGTTTCCGTGGGACGCCTGTGCGCCGGCCTATTGTCGAGCTTCAAGCAGGCTCACACGTTCCAGTTAGAAACCGCGATGAATTACAACCTTTAGCTGTACACCACTCGTGTCAGAAAACCCAGTGCTAAGTCTGGCAACTACAAATTCCCACCACATACCACTGCCGTTGCATACGTGTCGCATTTTCTCCGTTTCGCATGTAAACAAATGCCACAAGAACAACTTTCATAACACAAATATTATTTTTTTAACTTGCGATTTGCATCCTGTCCGAACCTACGTAAATAATTTACTTATTCTTCGTATAACAGTGGGAAATTAACGAAATATGTTCACATGTTTAATATATCACAAAGCTGGACTTGGCAAAATGTTGTATCGGCACAATCGTTTTCATTAAATGTGAAGACGGAATTGATAACAAAAATTAATTTCTATGACAGAAATTTTTATTTCATTCTTCAATTCGTATTTTTTTTACACTGAAATAAACGTGTTCACGAAAGCTCCGTGCCTATCAGAAGTGCATTTTTTTTTCTGCGTACTCTTGTAAACAGTATTAGCGAGCGTGAATATTATTTACAAAATAAAGTTAATATTAAATATTTCGACAGAGGCAAGTACATATTTTGAAATACGAGCCAAGCAGGAACTTGTACACACAAATATATAACACCATTGTTGTTATTTTTTCCCCATAAGGAAAGTGGTTTTGTCGGCGGGGTGAGCACAGCAGTGGAGATCGGGGTGGCTGAGGGGCCCGGCATATCGACTGTCGGCGCACACACACGGAGACAGTGGCGTGAGGGGACTCACCAGACGGCGTGCAGCACGACGAGGAAGGTGGCCGGCACGACGAGATCGTCGCTTCCGACGCCCCAGCGCCGGCGGAAGGCCACCAGGCCCGGCATGGCGGCTTCAAAGCAGGCCCATCTCGTCCGGTCCGCACTCCACGCCGCTCGCCCGCCGAGTGAGGAGCCCCGACTGACTAATCCACCGTCACGGCATTCCCCCCTCCCATCCCTCCCTCTTCCTGCTGTCCTTCCCGCGCCGGCGCCAACCCTCGGCACCCACCCCTTTCCGGTGGAAATATAAGTGATCCCTAGATCCCTGGCACGCCGGTAATTGCCGCCGCTGGCAGTGCGCGCAGGATCTAGCTCCGCACGCCGCTCGCCTCTCCATCTGACGAACCCACACCACGAGCCCTACATACGTCATATTCACGGTTTATTCACACTTCTTTAATCAAACCATCGAAAAATCACCCTTTGCATTACGTGTTTGGTTTTTTTTTTCTTCCTATGTTTCACATTTCACAAGCGTGGCTTTACTTCCGTTAATACAACAGTATTTTATTTTTGGTGCAATTGGCCTTTTACTTATATTTTATTGAGAAATCTCAACATTTAATTTATAATTAATATGAATAAAAACAGAGTGAAAATACATTTGTTGGTAATGTCTAGTAAGAAATAGTTCTCATCTAAAATATTACTATTCAACTGAGTAGGCACGAAGTAATTTTCTAGACTTAACACAACCTTGTTCGCATGANCTCATCTAAAATATTACTATTCAACTGAGTAGGCACGAAGTAATTTTCTAGACTTAACACAACCTTGTTCGCATGAGGCGTAGGAATATCCTGAAAGTAAAATTTTAGTAGGGATCCAGAACATTTGTCAGTAATCGTGAATTGGACTAAATGCCTTTTATCCTCCTGGAAAATACAATCCAGTGTTTAAATAATCAGACGAAGTCAATAAATATTTTTTAGAAATTATGANATTTATCCTCCTGGAAAATACAATCCAGTGTTTAAATAATCAGACGAAGTCAATAAATATTTTTTAGAAATTATGAAGCTTTATATATATATTATCGCTTAACATTTAGGATTATTCATTCAACCCACTAAAATGTATATTTCAAAATGTTTGAACAGCCACTTGTCAGAACGCGAGAGTGGTTGAGATAGGTCAGGCGGAACACACGCTGGACTTACAATCAGGAGGGCGTGGTCTCGATTCCCGGACCGGCTCTTCTTATTTCGGTGTTTCCGTGGNCACACGCTGGACTTACAATCAGGAGGGCGTGGTCTCGATTCCCGGACCGGCTCTTCTTATTTCGGTGTTTCCGTGGTTTTCCGATGTCACTCCAGGTGAATGACGGGATAGATGCTGACTTCTCTGACCACCTTGCTTCGTCTATATTGGCCTAGATGCCGCGGTGGTGCAATGGTTATACTACTCGCCTCCCACCTAGGCGANTCACCTTGCTTCGTCTATATTGGCCTAGATGCCGCGGTGGTGCAATGGTTATACTACTCGCCTCCCACCTAGGCGAAACTGTTTCATTCCCAACGGGGCCGCTCCCAGATTTTCTCACGTGGGACTCGTGCCGGGCGATGTCGGCGGGTTTCCTCGGAGATCTCCCGTTTTCCTCCGTCCTTGCATTCCAGCGCTGTTCATTACTCACGTCGCTTCACCCTCAGCGGCTCTCGAGACCTCGCTGTTAAAAGCTGCCCAGCTCTGAAATGGCACAGTGAAATGGGGAAACTTTATACAAGCATGACAGCCAATAACTAGAGACCTGAAAAATTCGTGAGTTCAATGACCTGCAGTCTGAACTCTACAGTCGTATGTACAAATATGCCAATATTAACTGAACATTTGTTGTCTGCTGTCACAGTGGAAGGCGACGATTGGGCCAGCGTTCTCCAGGAGGTGTCAAACACTGTGAGGACCAATAGCTAAAGTTATATAAACACATGTGTTTTGAATTCTAACTTGTCTCAAAATGAATCTTCGAATTCTTCAGGTCTCTACCAATAACGAAAGAAAATTGTCGGACACGTGTTCAGTGCCCTCAATACTTAGAAACAGGAACTTGTCATTATCCAATAAATGATCACACTATTCCCGCTGTCCAGCCCAAAAACCTTCCAATTTAAAATGCTAAATAAGCTCATTGAAAGCGAATTAATATTGAAAGTTGTTCAACGGGGGAAAAAATGAGGTCATTTTATGGTTTTCTTACATGATATCGATAATTACATGATTAATCTACGAAATTATTTAAATAACAACGTTCATAGTGTCTTTAAGTGTATATGTGAGAATTTTAACTTAAAATTCTGATTCGTATAAGTAAAGTGTTTTGTTTTCTGAAGTCAGAGGAGTGAAAAGATGAAGTTTCTTTGAAATCCAAGGTTTTGTTCAACTGCGGTAATGGTTTAACATCCAGCTATTTTGACATTAAATTCGACCTGAAATGTCAATACTGTCATACGGGTGACCCACATAACAAATTTTCAAGAAACGTTCTTCAAAACATTTTAATAACATGTACAATTATTTTGAGCTGTATCCTGATTGATCACTTTTGTTCAATTTCGAGATATGTTCGAAAAAAGATAATTTTGTAATTCACATGGCTCATTTCATATTTCTTTCAAAATCTATTTTCTTCTTTCATTATGCTTTTTCAGGTTACCATTTCATGTCACAACGAAAAACTATTTAATACGCTGAACATGTCGAAAATAATTTTCAACTCTTGAACGCTCTTAACACGATTATGAAACTAAAATCGTTTACATTTTCCCCAAAGACGGCTTAAATACGCTATATCAAGCGTTTTGTTAATTTAACCATATAAAACATATTATATTCCGTCATTTTTGTATGACCGCATGTTTGAATCATAATTTTACTGTTTTTTTTTTNACCATATAAAACATATTATATTCCGTCATTTTTGTATGACCGCATGTTTGAATCATAATTTTACTGTTTTTTTTTTTTACATACTGCTAAAAAAAGTTAATTCTATTGCAGAAGAGAAATCATTTACACTGAAAAAAGAATGACATGTCGTCTATCTCGAGATGCAGATATATACACTATATATACTGTGATATAGCAAGTTTATCTTATTTATGATTAGAGGATCAAGTTATTGCCAGGGCTATGTTTTTGCACACCAATCACAAATGGTTCCGCTTTGGAGTATCAGAAGCCTCACTGGCCAAATGAAATGGCACAGTAGTTTCATACATGTGAGACAGCCAACAATAGAAAAAAAAACCTTGCATGTGTACAGGAAGCAGGAAAGAGTCGATTTCTTCATCGATAAAGCATCGACTTGTGCTCTTCTTGCACGCGTGACAGTCACCAGTGATCAGGCACAGGCTTATCGCCTGCTACAAACCGCCCGCCCACCTGGAGCTGTTCTCCACGTTCGAGGCCGAGAAGCGCGGGAGCGATAAGGGCGACTCGGCCACGCGCATCAAGTGCACCATCGCCTCTAAGCGCAAAGCTCTTGAACTGGCGTGCAGTGTTATCGTCACGCTGTGTGTAACTTACAGCGGTCACCTTATTATTTTATTGGTGGCAAGTCTGTACGAAAATTCAGTGCAGGGCCCTTGAGTAGTATCTGATGCGTATGTTTCGAAATGCAGCGCTTTGAAAAAGCAAGTTTCGAGTACTCCGAAATGGTGTTTGTAACGTGGGTGACATTTTGAAAGTACTCGACCAGCCTCGTCTGAAGAGAGTGTTCCTTTCGCAGAGCAGCACGTTGGACGCACGTTTGAATAGTTTCGTGGGGAAACGTGTACTTCAAACACTGTGCAGCGCAGTTCAGGCGCCAGGCAGGCGGGGGCCTTAATGCAGCCAGGCATTATTGGAAGTGTTGCATTATACACGGTATACAAGATAACCAATTCTGCACAATGACAAGTTAATTTCAAGAGATCTGTCTCCTGGTCTCGTTATTGCTTAGTGTCGTTTTGCAATGTTGGTAGGCAGGTCGACAACGAGGTCTTTATAAACGGAGCAAGACGCTCAGAGAAGCGGGAACGGGGAAGGAATAGGCCATCTCCTGCATCAAGTAACCAACTCGACGTTCGCCTGGAGTGATACCGAGAAAACTAGAAAAAGTGGAATCAGCTTTGCTGGATCGTTTTCTAGCCTACGTCCTCACGAATGCAAGGTTTCAACTGCACCACCTAGCTCATTCGCTTTGCAAGGTGTTATTGCTAAAGATGGTGGTGGTTTAACACCTTAACGCACATGTTAATCTTTCGTTTCAGGTATTTCAAAAGAAGAAATTTTTGTGTGTGAAGTGCTTACGTTTTTTGTATAACAACTGCCATTTTGGATCCTATGGAAAAGGTTTCAGTAGATCCATGGCACAAGAAGCAACCGATTATAAAATAGTCGGTGTGTCAACAACTACCAATAGCATTGTCCAGGAGTAAAATGAACATTTTTCCATATTTACTGAATAATTCAACTAATTTCCACAAAATGTTGCACACCTATATAAGGCCATGTAAAATTACATGATTAAAAGGGGGTTGGACACTGATTTTCAAAATGGTGGTCCTATAAATATTTTTATATATTTGGCATATCTATTAATAAATTTAACCAAATNGACACTGATTTTCAAAATGGTGGTCCTATAAATATTTTTATATATTTGGCATATCTATTAATAAATTTAACCAAATTCAACCAAACTTTTTATACTAACAGTATCTATTAGACGCATAGAATAAAGAACACTTTCTAGACAGTTTTGAAAGATAGCAGCTATTAAGAAAATAATGTTTTTATGCCTTATCTCGGGTGCCAATCAACCGATTTCAACCAAAATGTTCACACAATATTTCAGGTTTGTGAACCCTATCAGTCAAAACATTAGACTGATTACATCCGAAGTTGATACTCCGAATCCTACCTCCGCGATGCAGTTGATTGCAAGCTGGCTTAATTTTACGAGTTTTTCTGAGTTCGAATCACACGTGAAACAGTCGTGTATTTTAATTGTCTTGGTACTGTTTCACATGTGTCTGTTTTCACATCTAATGACATTGCTATCAATGAGACGTCAACGTACCTACTATCTAAGCTTTTGAGAACTAAATCAAAAATTACTTGCACCTATGTAGAGGAAAGTAGGCTCATTAGTAGGGCCAGTGACTTTTCACGTAAAAATCGGAGTACAAAGTAGACTTCAATACTATACACACACCTCAGCTGTTTTTATACCTCCATTGGCTGCTGGTGCCGTGTCCGTCTTTGACCAAGCCACTCATGACTAAGTAACTCTGACACTGAACCTTCGTGATTTGTGCGCAAAAATTTAACAAGGGGCCAGAACATTTTTTAGCCAATCAAAGAAGCTGGACGATCCTACAGTGCTTTGGACCGTATCTTGTCTCGAAATCTTTTCGCGAAATATAACTGCCCCTGCTCATTAGTATTCAGTAACTTCTGGTTTATTGTAGGGATATCTTACAAAATAGAAAAGAAATGAGGCCTTGTATAGAAAACCATTATGGTTGAACAGTAAGACCGCGATAGTCCGGCAGAAACGATAGTCTGACATGCATCAGAACACGGTTGGCATTGGCAGTATAGTCACACGCGTTCGGGAGATATCGGAACCGTTCGGCGCCTCCCAGTCGCAATTTTATTCCGAGGGATCAGCCAACTTGGCTTCGTGCTAGTAACACTGCGAATCTTCGTTTACGTATACCTTCAGTTACAGTATGTATGTATGTATGTACTGTACTTACATTTGCATCAATGCTGTGCGGTTTTCTTTTACAGTTATTTACTAAATCCATTGTACTGTATCAAAGTTTAGCTATTTGTATGAATGTCAAATAGACTACAGCACAGTGAAAATTTCGTACCTACAGTGAATGTGTTTTGTAAACCGAACAAAAGTGCGCCTAAAACGGCAAAACGCAAACATGTGACGTTGACAATCCACCAAAAACTGGACATCATAAGCAAATTGGAAAAAGGTGAGAACCGAAACAAAATTATGAGTGAATTTAATATCGCATCTTCTACTATATACGATATGAAAAAATAAAAACAACAGTTGGAAAAATTTGTGTCACAATCTGCTTCTCTTAAAAGTCTAGACATTAGACAAACTCTAAAAAAACTAAAATTAGAAACTCGAGGCGAAGTTTTGTATAAATGGTTCAGTGCTAAGAGAGCAGAAGGAAAGGCAATAACGGGGCCTATGATAATTTAAAAGGCCAAATTTCATCACAAGGAATTAGATTTGCCTGCGGAAGAAATGCTTTAATCCTGTAAAGGGTGGCCTCATATTTCACGATTCGTCATGGCATCCGTAAACTAGACGTTTCTGGTGCAATAAAATCAGCTGGTGAGGCTGCTGCAAATGCGTATAAAACCACATTTCAAAAACTTATTGATGACCATAAATTCTCCCCACCCCAAATTTACAACGCGGATGAGACTGGACTGTTATGGCGGTGTTTGCCAAATTCAACCCTGGCAGGAGCCAGGCAGCAAGCTGAGGAGTCCAGCGCAAAGTGTTTTAAAAAGAAAAAAGACAGAATAACTCTCTTAGGGTGTGGAAACGCTTCAGGTGATCACAGACTGACTCCGTTTTTGATTGGAAAGTATAAAAAGCCGAGGCCTTTAAACAATGTGACACATTTGCCTATTATTAACGGTGATCAGACTAATGCCTGGATGACAGCCGAGTTGTTCAATGACTGGTTCCATAACCATTTCGTTCCAGCTGTGAAAGAAAATTTTGAAACTCTAGGGGCTACCTCAAGATACAAACGCAGTTCTCGTCCTCGACAACTGCCGAGCTCACCCGCCAGAATCTAAGCTTGTGTCAGGTAATATTTTTTGCACATATCTACCTGCCAATGTTACGCCACTAATAAAACCCATGACCCAAGGGGTCATACAGAATTTCAAGTGCAAGTACAGAGGAATGTTTGTGTAGAAGCTGCTGAGCTCAGATTGCACCGTCAAAGATTTCCAACGAAATTTTAACATTAAAGACGCTATTTTTACAGATGCAATCGCTTGGTCCGATGTAAAAATATAACATTGCACAGCCTAGAGAAAATTATGGCCTGAACTGACCGAAGAAACCGAGATGGGAAAGGATGAAAATGATGACGAACCCACGACTGACCACTCTGAAATGGTAAGTGCGATAAATTTTGCTTCCAATATTGAACTGATTGCTCTATCAGTAGAATAAATTGATAGACAGATCGACATTGACAAAAATGTGGCTATCGAAGAAGAGCTGACTGACGATGTGATAATAAAAAGTGTTTTCAGCCCACAGGAGGCACGAGAAACTGAGTGTGATGAAGAAGAAACGCCTACAACTCACATATATTGGGCTGAGGCTTAAGAAGCCTGAAACACCTTGGCAAAATTCGCAGAGAGGAGCCATCAATACGACATTGCTGAAGTTATGAATCTCCACATTTTACAAAATAATTTTTCCCAAAAAAGAACTCAATCCAAGAAGCAAATTAACATCCCTGCAATGTTTCAGGGGGCTCAGAAGAAAATTCAAGCTATCCCATCAGTGGTAGATAACAGTCCGGCATGTTCCACACCCTCGACATCATCAGACACATATTCTAGGCTTTTAGACAGTTATTCATAATAGGCCTACAAAAATGATTTACGTATTGAACTTTGATAAAACTTGAGCCTTAAACTTATTTAACTGTGCAGTACAGTACAGTAGGTGTATTTGATTTTTAATTCAATTTTGTTGGTACAGTACAGTACCACATAAGAACTTTTAATTTTTTATACTGTAATATCTTCTGTTGTGTTTATTAAATAACAACTATTAGTTTTTGTGTGTTAAAACTGTAGTTTTTTTATATCCCCTTGTTTAAACCAATCTTTTAAAAATGACCTTCATAATACGACATATTTAATAATCCGACATAGACAGATCCATGAGCATGCCGGATTATCAAGGTTTATATAATGCTAGCAAACAAAGTTAAGTTGGAATTTGTTTCGTTAATACTCAGCTAAAATTTTAACATAGCCCCATTTTGAAAATAAATGCCTGACCTACTTAAAACATACCAATTTACACCATTTTCGTTCAGATTCCTATATCGTCGAAACCATGCAACTATTTCCAACTTATTAGCATCCTTTCCAAAGGAAAGAAAGGCTTATTATGTTACTTTCCTATCTGTGTATGTATGTGTCTGTGTCTGTGCGTATGTGTCGCCTCTTTCCATTTTTAAATGCGTTAACCGAATTTTACCAAACATGTTACAAATATAATACTTAGTGAGGATACCTGAATTTTATCATTTTCGACCACTTAAGGCATTTACTTTCGAAATGGCGGCCGTTTTAAAACTCCGGGCGATATGTCATATCTCGGAAATCATTAAACCGGTAAAAAAAAAAATTTATGATGGTAGAGCAACAAGTAAGCATTAAATTTTGAGATCGTTATTATTGTTAGGTAGCCATTTTGGAAAATAGCACCAAATTAAGAAATAAAGATTTTAGATTATATCTCAAAAACTATCAAACCAATCATCCCCCAACTTGGCAGATAAGTAATTCTATGGTAGGCCAAGTAAACGTAAGTAATTGAACTGATTACGTACATATTACCAGAATGTCAGACATAATTTTTTTAGGTTCTTTTTGTATATCGAACATGCCATTTAAACAATTACGACCAAATTTTGTATACTGAAAATACATGTTACAAGCATCACATATATCAACATATAACCACATTTGTCTGCCATTTTTTAAGATAGCGGTATACGAATAAATTAAGTTATGTCATGTCTCAGTAAAAAATTAACCGAATCCTACCAAATTTGTCGAACACATAGTAATGATGCAGGTGATGTTCAATGATATGTTTTAGGATTCTCAGACACTTATTTTCAAAATGGTGGCCGTTTTGACATTTTAGTTTAGAATACTATATCGTCGAAATTATGTAATCATTTCCATTATAACTTTGTATGCTGGCACTAGATATTACAACTATCAACTATATATTTACTAAGAATGTTTTGTTCCTCCATTTTGGAAGATAGTGCCATGCGAATAAATAAAAATTTTATGTCATATCTTGGGAAACAATTCACTAATACCTATCAAATTAAGCAAACAAGTAGTACTGAGGCCAATGATGTAAAATTACTTGTTTTAATTAGAAAGACACTTAATTCCAAAATGGCGGACATTAAGCTATTTCAGCTTTAACCATTATATCGTCGAAACCATGTAATAATTTCCAACTTATCATTATATGCTGTTAGTAGATATTGCAACTGCATTTATCTGGAACATTTTTTGTCCGCCATTTTCCAAGACAGAGCAATGCGAATAAAAACAGGATTTATGTAATATCCCAGCAAACAATTGACCGTTTCCTATCAAAATTTGAGGCAGATGATATTAAGTGCTATGTTTTAAACCTGGTAGGCACTTATTTCAAAATGGCGGCAATATAGTTATTTAAGTTTAGAATGTTATACTTTCAAAACGATGTAATCAATTCCAACGCAACTTTGTATGCCGGCAGTACATATTACAATTATCAACTGTATCTACACTGGTCATGTTTTGACCTCCATTTTATAACATAGCTATATTCGAATAATAAAATTTGTTATTTTATTTCTCTGGAAATAATTGATAGAATCCTACCAAATTTGGACAACAAATAATACTGCAGCAAGTGTTGTAATCTGGTGTGTTTTAAGTAGGTCAGGCGCCTATTTTTAAAATAGTGGCTATACAAATATTTTAGCTCAGTATATTTTATCAACGAAACAAATTCCAACTTAAATTTGCATGCTGACAATGCCTATTACAACCATTAAATATTTTTTTATCTCATTTCTCGGGAAACAATCAACCCATTCTTACCAAATTTGGCGAAGATGACACATATATTTTCAGAATGGGGGCTATTAAATCATTTTAGTTTTGTGTGCTATATCCACGAAACTAAGTAATATATTTTAACTTTTGTTGACCTGCACAAACAAGGAGATGTCTAAGATATTGTTGAGATATCTTCAATCATCGATGAATTTAAGAATCGGGGTTACGTCAGATAAGACTGTTGGCTATTATCCATGAACTGCAAACCTCTGAGAAATATAAAGCTCGAATGTACAAAATAGTTAGATAGATAAAATTTGTATATCAAGTAATTAAATTTATATATATAGATATAACTGTTTGTTTAATTACTTATACTGTCCCTTCTACTTTTCTAAAAGACTTATCAATTCAGTGGTGTAAATAATCGATTGCATGAGGCTGTTTTAGATAACATTTATGTGAGCATGCGCAGCAGGAGGGCTATTGTTTGATCTGAAGTATCATTCTTTACTCGGGAAATTTAAAATGGATGACTTCTATTTGGCGAACGAATGAAAACAGGGGAACATTTTTTTAGGAATGTTTCGCAACTAGTTGGTTGGCCTGGTCAGTTGGTTTGGTAAGTTAGTACGACCCATTGGTGTGGTCAGCTGTGGTATAAATATTTTGCGAAAATTTTGCGAAGTTTTTGTGCAAAGAGGTTAACTACGAAACTCTTTTCAGAAACTTTTTTTCGAGATTGTCCATCATCGTTTGTATAGTTGGGTGGTATGGCAGGTTGGTCTTTTCGGTTGTTCTGGTCAGTTTTGCAGGAATTGGTCTTGTCAAGAGCTAGCCTTGTGCTCAGTCAATCACGCCAGGAACCAGTCTTGGGTGGAGTTAGTGTTAGGTGGGGTCAGTCGTTATCTAGTGTGGTTAGTCGGTATGGATCCCTGTTGTGACAAGCTAGAAATTGACAATTGTATGGACTGAGATATTATTCAATTTTTTTAGTTCAAGGCCATTCAATGTTAAATTTAATGGTAAATTCTTTGAAATCCAACAAGGGGTTCGTAGTCAATAATGTAATATGCAAGCCATATTTTATAACTTTAATCTATTTTTACTTATTTCTTTTTAGTTTTTTGGTTTTCAAGGCCACTGGTTGCAATGCCACTGGCATCCAACATGGCGGACGGAGTCACCAATGTAATTTTGTCTCGATTTTTTTTTTAAATTTATTGGGATTTTTAGAAATTTTTGGTTTCAAGGTCATCCAAGGTAAAGGTCGAAGGTTAAGGTCAAGGTAAACAACATCTAACATGGTTGACAGGATTTACACTGGTCGACCTGGCGAGGGCCGGTCATTTCGGGAGCTTAGTAGATCCACCTGTCATTGAATCCCGGACCTCCTACATGTACATCTTTAAATATTTTTGTTAATATTTTTTGTTGTTTTAATTTTTTTAATTTTCTATATTTTCTTGGGCATTTTACAATTTTTCTGCAAATGTTTTTAATTTGTTAGTTTCAATGGTCATTACAGGTCACGGGCACTGAGTCAAAGTCAAGGTTAGCTTATCCAAGATGTCCACCGACCGATTGGAATGACAGAGCAGAACGACGTTTGCACCTGTCCTCCGTGCCCTTATGCCAGCACGCAGATAATTATACTACTCAAGTTACATTTAAAATCATCCAATCACGAAAATGCAAATGAACAAAAGTGTTTTGGCGTACAACTGGTCTTGAAATCATTCTTGAAAAACACCTGTCTCTAGTCATTGGTCCACATTAACCATTGTATGCCCTGGTCAGATTTGCGCCAATGATGAAACACTTCATGTTGGTGTGCGCGAATCACGTGCAGTCCAGTCACAAGCAAAATGTTTTCTTACAGGATATATGCACAACTAACATTGTCCAGTAGCTGGGGTATACATAGCACTGTGAAGTCTATCGCGGTGCTAAATAATAACGGGACATTTGCAGGTCTCTAACAACTCGTTCGTATTGTTACTCGCGGCTGCTTCGCCTCCGTGCGCTTCCCTCTCCCCCTGGGGCAGGCATAGCGCAAGCACAGAGTGCTAAAGAATACAGATGTGAAACTACTGCTTATACCGAGAACTCTAGCCACACATGCCACCAAAATGGCGTCACTGGACATGTCGGAATGCCATTCGCCAGTCATCGCTCGGTAACATACACGCATGCCGGCAGCCCAGCCAACGGGAATCATTTTGCAGCATTAAGTAACCAATCAATCACGATGCCCGTTCCCAGAGACTCGCACAGCCAATCAGATGTGTACGTCGGGGTAGTAAAAATTTCGTGAAAATATTTCCAGACAAGTTATACAGTCTGAGTATAAAAGAATAACCCAACTCTGAAGGTCTATAATATCAAAACCAAACCATCTACAACCTTGATTTACCAATCAAATGAACCGCGGAACCGTGAAGTTTGTTTACCATACATCCATATATGTTCAATGTGACCACCATGAGCAGCCCGAACGATATCTACGCGATAATCAAACTTGTTCCACACTCTTGTCAGCATGTCCGGTGTTACGGTTTGGATGGCGTCCGTAAATCTCGTTTTGAGGTCATCAATGTTAGCCGGCAATGGTGGACGAAACACTAGATCCTTTATGCACCACAATTGATAAAAAAACGCACGGGGTAAGATCCGGGCTTCTTGGGAGCCAGTGATGAAGAGTCTGGTCACCAGCTGCTCCTCGACCAATCCAGCGTTGCGGCAACGTCTCGTTCAGATATCTGCGAACAGCTAGGTGCAAATGGTCTGGCGCACCATAAAGGAAACATCAGACCGTCCCCTTCACATTGACGTGTCGAATGCGAGCTCGCTACCCCCTCACCGCCTCAAACCGAGAGTTACGAACGCCATCCAAACCGTAACAACGGACATGCTGACAAGAGCATGGAACGAGTTTGATAATCGCGTAGATATCGTTCGGGCTGCTCATGGTGGTCAAATTGAACATTTATTAATTTATGGTAAACAAACTTCACGGCTCCACGGTTCATTTGATTGGTCAATCAAGGTTGTGGGTTGTTTGGTTTTGGTATTATAGACCTTCAAATTTGGGAAATTATTTTATACTCACCATGTATTTCAAATCACTGTAAGGTCGTTTACCTATCTTGATTGGCTGAATCACTTTCCGACACGTGTTAACAGTCTGCACACGAATCATGTAGGAGCCGTGCCAATGTTGCCAAATTCTGAGGGGCACTGTCAAATATGAAAACGCCTTCTCAAGCAGACAGCAACCAATGGCAATAGACAAACTGCTGCTGGGTGCTTATATTGTTGAAGTCTACCGTGCACTCATATTTTTTTAGCGAAAAATCACTAACTCTATGTGTACGCCCTCATCAAAGGAACCTATACGTAATTTAGTATATGTGTACTTACCTACCCTGTGACTGTTAGGGGAACATATTTTAGGACTAGTTGTATTCCAAAACACTTTAGTTCTAACCACTTTCGTGATTGAAGCATTTGCGTTGCTACGCATCTTATATGTCTGTCCGCTAATCACAAAGAGTCAGTTTCGGAGGAACTTTATTCTTATTGGCTGACTCGTGTAATAGTCAGTATTCACACAAAGACAAGCGGCCAACAGCCAAAGGAAGGCTGCAAGTGTGCACATAGGATATTGGAGTCTAGCCTCCACGTAAATGTTTTCCCGAATAAAAAAGGCAGTCCTAGTGACAGTGAATTATTTGTTACGCTGTGTAGAAAAATTGTATCAGAGTTCCTTTCTAAAAACAAGACCACTGCTGACTTGAGAGGGAAATGCTGAGATGAAAACATGCGCCACCAGGCGGGTCCATTACAACAGACTCCTTAGATCTTCCCTCCCTATCTTACAGCCCGGGCACTCCCTGCTTGCGTCCGCAGTCCGCACCGAGTCCATTATCTCACCCTTCTTCCCCGTCGTCAATAAACAACAGCGCGTCCCAGCCGTGTTTCTGCCTGGCTTTATGACCTCCGATACTTCTGTTCTCCCTTCTCCTCCTCTTCCCTGCCTCATTCTTTCTTCAGTTTCGGCGTGGCCAGATCCGACGTTGCGCCTCGCTGCCAGTATTTCATAATCCTCGTTTGCGAACCCTCGCCCTGGCTTTCAAGCTTCGTTTCTCCCCTGCGGCAAACAGGTGGAAGACCTTCGCCGCAGAATACTTAAGGCGGTGGCACCCCTGTCCTCTTGATTTAAATATGTCTCTTTTTAACTAGGACAACCTGAATTTCCTGAAAAGAATTACTGTCAAGTTTTATTTCAGTACACTTAAACTTTGATCGACTTTCGCGATTGGTTGGTTCAAACTGATGTATGTCCGCGTATCACAAACGTTCAGTACCGGAGTAACCAAATTCTCATTGGGCCAGAAAAATACTACACTGTCTTCCGATGAAGGCCCGCAGCCAATAACAGAAGGAAAACTGCAGGAGTGCAATTTGGATTTTGACATATAGCCCCCGTGGAATTCTTTTCGGCAAAATCGGATGGCCCTTTTTATAATTTACCACTGTGGGCTTTCATCGAGTGTAATAAAGTCCCAATGTTACAGATATTATTCGCATAGTACATACAGAGCGCCGATGGAAACATTTCACGCCTTGCGCGGTAGGGAAGATGAGAAAAAAAAGTATTCTCTAAAAGACACGTGGCCAATAAGTAGGGACACCCAATTTTCGCTAGAAGATTTCATTACCCTACGGGAAAATCAACGGTTTTCCTTTGCTTATAGGTAGGTTTGCTCGGTTTTCACGAAAGTATCAGCAGTTTTCTATTGCTTTATTGGCCACGTGTCTTTGTGAGAAGACGTTTTCTTACTCGACTGGCCGATCTGAATTAGTTTACTTCGATACTGTAACTCCGCGATTCATGGGAAGACACTCTAGACGCTTAGTACGTAAATAATCTAATCACGAATGTGGATGTAAGCTTAACTGTTATGCAATATAACTTATCATCATATATTTTGACTAAAATCGGGTGTCCCATTATTAGCTATCGCCTGTGTGTGTGAAACCGCTTCCTTATTTCTCTGCACCAGTAGGATTCATGGTACTCTGAACGTTTGCGAATCATCCACAGGCAGTTAAGCTTCGTCAAAAATGAGCGTCCAATCATAAAGGATGAAAGAAGCCATAGTGCTCCGGAGCAAATGTTGGGAGAAAAATTATTTTGTGAGTTTATATCTCTGCCTATTATCTTTACATCCACGACGCATTTTGAAGTTATCATTTATGTGACTTAAGAGTTTTACATTTTCCTTAATTTCCATATCACAGTGAACAGGTGCACATGATGTATATGAGAACATGAGTTTTGCGAAATTATTACCATGCATACTAGACTTAATTTTCCTTCTTTGTTAGTTGACCACATGTATTTGTCAGAAGACAGCGTCACAGAATACTTAAGAATACAGAGACTAAACATCACCTTACACCGCGAACTCCAGTAGCACAAGCCAGAAAAATGCCATCACTGGCCAGCAAAATGTCGGAACTGCTTTCGCCAATCAGCGCCTGGTAACTGACTCGCCAGCCGCTAGTCCAGCCACGAAGTGTTTGGTAGCACGCACTATCCAATCAGATACAGTGTTCGCACCACAGACTCGCGCAGCCAATCAGCGAATGGTACCCAAATAAAAAAAACACCACACAATTTCATTGTTGTATTATTAGAGAAACCCATAACTAGATATCTGAATAATTCGCGAATACATTTTGGGACCCGCTAGAATGCAAAATACGTGTGATTATATAACTTTAGCAATTGGTCCACTCGGTGATCGACACTTCCTGGAGAAGGCTGGTTCAATCACAGCCTTCCACTGTGACAGCAGACAACCATTGGGCAGTTTATATTGGCATATTTTTACATACGACTGTAGAGTCCAGCCTGCAGGTCATTGAACTCACGAATTTTTCAGGTCTCTACCCATAACAAGGAATAGGAACATTTCGCGAGTTCATTTCAGGACAAGATAGACGTGAAACAAGTGTACACTGAAGTTGACTTTGCAATTGTATGACCGTTTAATAGACACGACCTGGACGACTCTGAGCCAATAGCAGACTTACTGTGAAACAAGAAACAAGTAGCGAGTGCCACACTGCCAGGTGCGTAGTAACACTGGCTACTCTCTGGGGCAGCAGCCAATCAGCGAACATCTGAGGCTCGAGTATACATATGACTGTGGAGTCTAGCCTACAGATCAATGAACTCGCGAAAGTTTCCTAACCCTATCCATAACTCGCGTTATTATTTGGACTACAGTGATGGATATTTACCTGAACACAATTCGTGATTCTATTAGCTACTGGCAGCTTTACAGCGTCTTTAACCTGCGTGACCGCTTCACAATAGAATGGTTGCTCAGCCGTTCAGCTTCAACTATTAGCCAATAGCGTTTCTTGGGACTCGAAAAACAAGTTGTCGACCAGCGGCTGAAGTGAAGCGGGCATACAACTTCTTGGAGTTTAGTCTCCGGTCACGAAATAACGTGAATTTCGCACGTTCCTAATTATTAGGGCCACCGGTTTTTCGCAAAAAGATTTACGCGGGGCATAGACTTCAATATCCTTTGTGCAAACTTGCAGCCTTCCTTTGGCTATTGGCCGCTTGCCTTTGTGTGAGGAGAGTCTGTTACATGAGTGAGGCAATTAGAATGAAATTTCTCCGATTCACTGTTAGAAAAATGTTCTGTAAAATTACGGAAAATACCAGTAACAAATTATCCAGACATCTGCGTTACATTACGGTCTCTTCTTTTTTTTCAGTAACGTTCTCTCCGTAAACTACACATAAATATCTGTGACTTCACGGAACGTGTCCACAAACCTGCAAGTTTTTTTTCATCTGCTCGTTATAAAAAGGGGTTACAAAAAAAGTTCTGCTTTCGTTATGTAGGTGATTCACTGTGTATAAAATGACTATAAAAATTTGGCCAGTGACGGGATTTGAAATCGGAAAAATATTTTGGTAGTGCAACTCATTATCCACACACTCACCACGTTTTACAAGACGTTATGTTGTAAACATAGAATTTATGTGGAATAATTCATGTACCTCTTAGTTTCTAGTCATGTTCGATTGTGAGAAATATTTTTTAATTTGAGGTTTACAAACAGGGGTAAGGAAAAGAGCTTTATTTTCGTAATGTATTTCATTATATAATATATAAATTTAAAAAAGTTGAAATAATTAGTGCTGTTCAGGTATTTACACGAAGTATTTCGTAAATACGGATTTTACATGATAGTGACAAAGGCGTCTCTGTCATAGTTTCAAGTCGTGTTAGAGCGCTTGCTATATTTACGGTTTATAAGACGAGGTTACGACAAAATTGTATTATTTTCTTTATGTGCATGTTTTACTGTGTATACAAAAATTTTTGACTGTTTCGCCACTCACCTAATGCTATTTTACACGAAGTATTATTGTGAAGATGAGATTTTATATACTTCAGGTATCATTTGCATTATTTGAGTCTCAAAATCGAAGCCATAAGAATACGAAGAGCTACCGTATTTTATATTTACGGAGTTAATTTCCGTTACTCGTCATTACGAAGTGTCTTTCCGTAAATTAATTCTACATCTCCGTAAAATTTTCCGTAAATCTACAGAACTTTCTAATAGTATACTGACCGTCAGTGATTCGCGGACACACAGATAAGACTCGTAACAATTCAAATTATCAAATCACAAAAGTAATTCTGAACTAAAGTGTTTTGGCACACAGCTTGCCCTGAAATCTTTTCGCGGAAAAATAGGTGCCCCTACTAATTATTACTGAGGAGAGATCCCCACCATCGGACTTAAAGTATATTCCCTCATAACATTAAGACCCAAGCTTATCAAGGTCCAGGGAACATCTTAACAGTTATTTCGAAATACAATTCATTTTTATCCCGGTACTCGTTTATTAATTATAGCCGCAATAAAAAGTTCCCTCATTTAACAGTTATTTCGAAAGCCAATTTATTTTCTCCCGTTACTATTTTCAAATTTATGGCCGTAATAATAAGTCCCTTCATTATTTTCTAATTTTTGTCCCTTGAGGAAAAATACGGAATTTACTGAAACCGAACAAGCTTAAAACAATTGTTAAGTTGGTCTTCTATGGCATATCAAGCTTTGATTTATGACGACGGTTCATAAAGATTTTTTACGAAGGTTTGTAAAATATAACTGCAAGATAAGTAGGATTATTTCCATATTAAGTATTCTGTACTGACACATCTTTGTGAAGCAGTTCTCTCAAGGTCTTCCCCAACACGAGTAACTTGACGAACTTCTGAATAAAGGTTTCACCTCTCCTTCGACGCTGGTTGCATTGCTGGTTCCTTTGGTTTGGGCATACGCGTTGGTGGATCAGGCTCAGGCGTGCAAAGATCTCATGGCGCCTGGGATGCAGCATAGACGAGAACAAAGAAGTGCAATGAAGTGCCTGTGGTGTCATGCATGCATTTTGCATGCGTGAGGCTGCGAACACGAGCTAGCGTCTAATTAGCCACTGCC
The DNA here is from genome assembly GCA_002778355.1 of Clitarchus hookeri. Lineage (NCBI taxonomy): Eukaryota > Metazoa > Arthropoda > Insecta > Phasmatodea > Phasmatidae > Clitarchus > Clitarchus hookeri. Next base: position 39,542 of record NQII01008399.1, on the reverse strand, counting down.
TGCTCAGACATTGTCCTGACTGCTTGAACCACCTTCTACAAGTTTGTGTCCGTGTGCTGATTAAGGCTAGGGACATCTGATTCTCGCGAGAAGAGTACGTGATCAGGTGTATTTCATAACAGTTTAGTTCATATACACTTTCGTGAATTGATGATTTGCGTGTTAAGCGTTTATAGTGGCTGTCCACAAATCGCAGAGTTACAGTAATGTAGTATACTCATTCTGATTGGTCATTCGCGTAAGAAAATGAGTGAATAGTGAATTAAGAGCTTTGGGCGTCTCTTAAAAGCGAGGTCTTGAGAGCCAAGAGTAAGATAATATCTTCTCACGAAGACGCGTAGCCAATAAAGCAATAGAAATATGATGATATGCCCATAGGATAATGAAATCTATCGGGAGTTAAACTCTATAAGCACAAATCGGGTGTCCCTTCTAATTATGGAATACAGACGCCAGTTTTTTCCTGCGTGAAAATTGTTCTTGCCGAAATATTTCTGAAAATACTGTACTTTATGCAAGCAATTTTATTAAGGGCGCCTGTTTCAGGTTTCAGGACAAGTTGTGTGCCAACACACTTTAGTTCAGAACCACTTTATTGGTGATTGAATCATTGAATTGTTACGCATTTTATCTGTCTCCCTGCGAATCACGGACAGTCAGTAATCGTAGGAACTTAATTCAGATTGACGCACTCATGTAACAGTTCCTCGTCACACAAATACAAGCGGGCCAATAGCTGAAGGAAGGCTGCAAGTGTGCACATAGGATATTGAATTCCGATAGAAAAATTTTCACAGCACGCGGTAGCCAATCAGACCCAAAGTACGTTCCTAGATCCTAGCACAGCCAACCAGAGGAAGGGTACGCTGACATATCGGGAACCACGATAACATTTCATATTTGTGTATTTATTTACTCTATGCTTTTATGGTGTCTATCTGGGTACTAGGGTCTCTAATGACGAATACTTTTAGTGATTTGGGGCCGCGGTTGCTGAGCGGTTAGCCAGCTCGCCTCCCACCGAGGCGAACCTGGTTCAATCCCCGGTCGGGACATCGGATTTGTGCACGTGGGAATCGTGCCAGACGATGCCGCTGGTTGACGGGTTTTCTCGGAGATCTCCCGTTTCCCCCACCACTACATTTCGGCGCTGCTCCATACTCACCTCTATCGCCCTCATCGGCTCTCCAGACTTCGCTGTTAAGAGCCGCCCAAATCTCTTCACTCACCCACTCTTAATGATTTTAATCACCAATTAGTTTCCCGTTTCTGTTTGAACAACTTTCGACACCACTTAAAGGGGTCCGCCTAGTGGAGTTGTTTTCCTCGTTTGAGAATGAGAAGCGCGCGCGGGTGCGATAAAGGCGACATTGCAACGCGCATCAAGTGCGCCATCACCGCTACGCGCATGGCTCTCAAGTGGAATGTAGTGTTCTCGTCATGAAGCGTGTACCAATGTGATATTTTAACCACAGATTACTTAAGAATAGAGAAGTGAAACAGCCGTTCATGCCAAGATCTCCAGAGGCACATGCCAGAAAATATGGCGTCACTGACCAGCAAAATGTCGGAACGCATTTAGCCAATCAGGGGCTGGGAACCTACTCGCCAACCGGCAGCCCAGCCATTAGGGAGCCTTTCGCAATACGCAGTAGCCAATCAGACATAAAGCCAGTACCAGAGCTTCGTACTGCCAACCAGAGAATAGCTACGCCCACGTCAGAGGAAGCGCCACGCTATTTCTTCTCTGCGTGCTTATATACTATCTGCTATAAAAGTCTGAAGTACATTTAGCATTGTTGAAGAGCTTCAAAATGGTGTTTGCAATAAGCTTGATCTTTTGAAAGTTGTATAAAACCCTAGTTTTAAGTGTTAAATTCTTTTCGTTTGGCGGCCGCGGTGGTGTAGTGGTCAGCCTGCTCTCCTCTCACCAAGTCGAACCGGGCTCGATTCCCTGCGAGGTCGCTTCCAGATTTTCACATTAGGGAATCGTGCTGAACGTTACCGTTGGTCGGCGGGTTTTCTCGGGGTTCTCCCGTTCCCCTCCCTTTCATTCCAGCGCTGCTCACCTCGCTTCACCCTCATCGACTATCAAGACCTCGATGTTAAGAGCCACCCAAGTCTTATTTCATGGGCGAACATATCGCGCACACGTGAAATAGTTCGTTTTAAAAACATGTGTTACACACAAACTGCAACCCGGTTCGCGCACATGGTACGTAGGCTCCTTTAGTCTTTCTTACACAGGTTCCGCCATTTTGCCAGCAAGTTTTGCCATTTTTCTTGCGAGTGGTTGCGGAGACAGCAGTTCCGTTTCCGTATTTGCACATGTTCTGTGACTGGAACAGTCATCGCCTTCCGCTCGCCTCCACTGACATGATAGCTCGCTTGTGCCATCTGCTCACTCCTAGAGGCCATCGACCGAAGGAACAGCACGCACGTCGGTTAATCAAGTTAACATGTGTGTCATCCTGTTAGCCTAATCCTCTTTTGCCTGCGGCGTGGAAAAGTGTTATCTTAGGTCCGCTGCACGCGGACAATATTTTTCTTCATAATCTCAACATATTTTTAGAAGAACTCATTTTAGGATTTATTTATTTTATCTCAAATATTTTAATGGTGATGATATTCAAAATGTATTATAATAGCAAAGAGAAAGCGAGAGGGTGACTTTTGTTTTATGTTATTCAAAAATTTTAAGTGAGTGAGTGAAGAGAATTGGCGGTTTTTAGCTCCGTGGTCTTGGGAGCCGTTTACGGTGAAGTGAGGTGAGTTTGGAGCAACGCCGGAATGGAAGGGTGGGGGAAATAAGAGATCCCCGAGAAAACGCGCTGACCAGAGCCATCGTCCGGCAAGATTCTCACATGCAAAAATACGGGGGTGACCCGGCATAACAAATTTAGAAAAATCGCAAAAAATTGAAAAATATTATACAATTAGAGAAACATAAAGTGTTACCTCACCCTCCACCCACTTGATTACAACACCCCCTAACTAACATCTCCGTCCCTCATATACCACTCCTAATAATAAAAATCGAGAGAAATCGTAATAAATAGAAAAATTATTCTATAAATCAAGGAAACGTTTACATTGATGCCTCCGACCGCCATGTTAATTGTTGTCGATCTTGACATTGACTTCAATGACCTTGAACTCAAAACATTTAAAAACAAGTTGCAAATTAAAAAAAAACGTAAAAATCATTAAGGAAAATAATTACATAGAAAATGCAAAAAAACCAAGTAGGGTGTGTGTGACCCTGAGCCTCCGATTCTTATAAAGATGGCAGAGCACAGCCACGCCCTGGTACGGCGATCAGGAGGCAACTGAACTTCGTCTATTTTTATTGCCTGTTCAGTCGGCATGCTTTCTCAACTCTGTTGCCTTCACTCCATCCCCAACAATATATGTCATTGGCTTTATAGTCGCTCAATCTGCCGACCACCTGTACCAATCAATAATTCGATTTTAATAACAAATGATCCCACCACCCACAGCATTCAATTGCTTCTCCAATTTACCACTACATTGCACCTTTAAACCATATTTTCACTATGCATGTGGTGCTAACTGCGGTGAATGTGATTCTGATTGTGGTGCATGTGGTGCTAATGGTGGCGCATATTGCTAATTGTGGTGCATGTAGTAATAATTGTGGCACATGTGGTGCTAATTGTGGTGTGTGTGGTGCTAATTATGGTGCATGTGGTTATTATTGTGGTGTGTGGTGCTAATTGTGGTGTGCGGTGCATGTGGTGCTAACTGTTATGTGTGTGGTGATAATCGTGTTTTATGTGGTGCTAATAGTGATGCATATGGTGCTAATTGTGTTTCTTAGTGTGCTATCTGTGGTGTGTTCGGTGCTATGTGGTGTGCACGAGAACGTGAATGTGTTATCATATAAGCAGTGCTGCAAATCTTAGAATGTCTCTTTAAAATATCACTCCAAGTAAACTGACAGCGACAAGGTCATGAGTAGTCTCACATGCATGCAACATTTTAGTTTTCTTATATTTTAACAGGGTGCGGAAAACATTGTGAATTAAAAACTACTTACTAAATTTCTGCAGCTTACGACAATATTTCATTAACTGTACAGAGGACCATCGCTCAGTCCATATAATTTTAATTAAATATGCCGACCTACAAAACCATTAACCAACCATATTTAACACAGTATTATCCAACCATAGGGCCAGATATTTCAACCATCACACAATATCCACTGTCATAACATAACCTCTGTCAAGAAACAAACCAAGCAAATACTTACGATATATTCTGATAAAACATCCTATCATGTGAAACCTCAACTACATGAACCAATCATAACATCAGTCATTACCCACAGTCCATGTCGTTAGAAGAGAACCAGCGATATAAAATAAATGTCATATCAATATGTCACATCAATAGGTCATAACAACCATGCCCCCAGACTGGCAATACCAAAAGGTCATATTGGCAGAACATTCCAACTTATTTTATTGGATTATGGTGAAGGGTGGGGGTATTTTAGGGTGAGTGGGGTAGAGTGTGGGTTTGAAATGATATTTTCCTCGAATTTTATATATTTCTTCGAGTTGTAAACATTTTTTTGGGATTTTTTGGAATGTTTTGGGTTAAGGTCACCCAAGTTCACTGGCACGGATCAAGGTCAAGGTCATGGGTCATGGTCACTCGGATCGAATATGGCAGTCGGGAGACGTCATTACATGACAGGCAGTCGGCACCCCATGTCTTCTCCCAGGTCCCGTTGTGGCTGAACATACCAAACCATTCTACCCATAACATTAATAACGTTATTGCAGCTCTACACACCAAAAAATAATTTTCAATTAATCATTACAACCGGAAAATGTATTTTTGTAAACTGCTTACATATATTTCATATAAATTGTTTGTGGTAACAAACATTTCTCATTACACTATTCTAGAACCATTTAATTTTCTTAAAATAATATATGTAGGGACACCCGGTTTTCGCGACAATATTTGCTGTATAGTTGTACTTCAAAACACTTTAACTCAGATACAGTTTTGCTATTGGATGGTTTCAACTGCTGCGCGTCTCAGGTGCCTACCCACGAATCACAGGTGTTCGGTAATGGAGTAACCCAAATTATCATTGGCCCATTGAGTACCACGCCGTTTTCTAACGATGGCAATCGGCCATTAACGCAATGAAAACTGTAGGAGTGCAATAAGCATATCGAAATCTAGCCTCACTGGAATTCTTTCCGCGAAAATCGGGTATCCTTACTTATGGCTAATATCTATGTAGGGCCACCTGTTTTTCGCGAAAAGATCTACGCTGAGACTAGACTTCAATATCCTATGTGCACACTTGCAGTCTTCATTTGGCTATTGGCCGCTCGTATTTACGTGAAGAGAGTGTGTTACATGAGCGAGCCAATCAGAATTAAGTTTATCCGATGCTGACCGTCCGTGATTCGCGGGCAATCAGATAAGACGCGTGACAATTAAAATGACCCAATCACAAAAATGGTTCTGAACTGAAGTGTTTCGGATCACAACTTGTCCTGAAATCTTTTTGTGATTAGTGTACTTCACTACGCATCTTAGTCATGAATTGTTCATGATGATGCCATCGAACACGCAACGCGTTGTTCACTGGTTGCAAGTAAGAAGCGCATACCAAACAACTACGTGATTGCGCCACTTGCACTCATCATTTAATGTGCGACCAAACGGGATAAATCGTACTTTACTATGAAAATTTTCATCCGCAAACATTATTAAAAAATATTCCGGTAGTACACCTAACCTAGTTCTCTCTTTCTAATCTACTCACTTCCCTCCACCTTTATTATGTTTTTAAAATGTCACACATTAAAAACATACTTAAACGTTTAAGAGCCAGTGTACACAGTTTTGTGCATTACGCACGTGTAGGTAATTTTTGGCCTGTTCTGCGCACTGCGAAGCTCAGTGTTCAATGATCTTATAGACTGTTCACGGTAAAGTGAACACTTTTGAGGCCCTAGTTACTTTTTCCTTTCACCCATAGTTTATCTTTTAACCACATTTTAAACTAAATATCGTCATTTAAGCAATAAACACAGTATGTACATTCCACCTCACTCGGAAGTTAACGTCTAAGACAAAAAAAATATATACTTATTGACTATTATTCAAAATGAGAGGGCTTTCAAAAGTGCTCCCTTTACCGTGAATAGCCTATGCCTGTGTGTAAATTATTCGCAAACGTCTTACTGGTCTAGGTCATAATTGGTTCATAAACTGTAGCCGAACATACGGCGTACAGGTAATTGGCCGTGACAACGAAACAAATGTTGTGTCATCTTAAGTAAAGCACGCTTCATAAATGATTTTGTTTGCAACACATGAAACCGTATATCAAAGTGCGTCTGAAAGTGTTAACTCATCTCCCAGGCGTGGACTCGTCAAGAGTCTGTAAACCAAGCACGTTAGGAGCAAGCCTGTTTATTTCCAAACCCTGTCCATGCCCCTCAACAACACTTCACAGTAGTCCGAACTTACAACGGCGAATACGTAATTTCAATTGGTATTTTTTTTATTTGACCAGTAAGGAACATTTATTTTACAATATATGGCTCTCAAAGCGATCTGCCAACGGCATTTTATATGCGCCTAGAACATTTTGACTTTTCCAACTGGAACCATTGGCAACGCCGCTGATGTTGCCAGGGAGTAGTCAATAGCTTTGAAGCACGTGAGTTCATCGCCTGACCGGCCCGGAACACGGGCGCTCTCGGCAGTCTGAATACTGACTATGCTGGAGCTGTCACTACGCTGAGTCCCAGTTGCGCCGGACGCCCACGTGCTGTGTAGTGCCGTCGAAACTAAGCCGCATTCCCCGTCGTCTTCGTTGGCTGCTACGAAATAATATCAAAAAAAAATTTTAACGCCCATCATTGTACCTGAATTAATTACGGGCAGGCGAAAATACGTGCCGTGACGAGATTTAAGAGAGCTCTTGTCCATGAAATAAAATACGTATCGTCTCAAAGTCTTGCGTTACATGTCAATAAATGCGAGGGTTTTTTGATTCAGCAAAGCTCTACATGTATTCAGCATAGAAATAGCTTCTTCTGAGATATACATGACGTACACGGGTGTTAACAAAGCGTGAAAATACGGCCCCAATACGCAGGGGCACACGGATTTCGCGAAAAGATTTCACGACCAATTGTATTTTATAACAGTTTAGTTCATGCCACCTTTTATAATTAAATTATTTACGTGTTATGTGTCTAAGGTGTCTACCCGCAAATGACAGACATGCTATATTGGAGTGATTAAACTCCCATTGGCCATTCAAGGAAGAAAATGTCTTCTCGTAGAGACACGTGGCCAATAAGCAAAGAAAAGCTGCTGATATGTCTGCAGGATATTGAAATGTAGCGTGCGTGGAAATACTTCCGCGAAAAACTGATGTCTTTGGTAATACGCATTTTAATCGAGATTTTTTCAGATCTCGATGACCTAGCTGGTTGGTGACCATGACACACCCAAACGTGTTTTCAGTGATGCCAACACCGCCGCCTGGCTCTGAACGCGCATATCAAAAGAAATTAATAATCCGTGAAGTGATGAGCAAATACAAGCCGGTCCAACGCGAAGCCCTAGTTTTGCAGCAAAAATCAAAAGCGCGGCGAGAGATAAAGGGGATGACAGTTGCAGCTAGACAGGTTCTTATAAGGACGTTAGTAAGCAGTCTTAATCGCGCAGGAGGTAGGAGACTGGAATCGATATCGGAACGTAGTGCCTCGGGGCATGTAACAGGTGGTCCTGTCAGGTCTGACGTGACGTATACGAGCTTTCAAACGCAAGCGCACACCGTGAAATTCCAAGGAGGGGTGTGCATCCCCCACGGACAGAGAAGCTCTTCAAAAACCTGTCTTAGTTTTACGTCTATTCCTTGTGCGCTTTGCCGTCATCGCGCGCCTTTATTAACTTTGCCAGTAAATCTACTCAACATGCAATTAGCTAGTGCATTTGTACGGCGGCCTAATATGCGCTCAGAAAATTACGAGCAGATTGGATGGCCATATCTTGAGTGCACTACAGAGGCTTCAAATTGCGAACTGCAGCCACATGCTCCTACGTCATGTCGCAATGCCATTCGCCAATCAGCGCTTGTCGTAATTTACGCGCCCACCGGCAGCCCAGCCAATAGGCACGCCCACCCGTTTTTCGCGATCGATTTCATTTCTCCACACGCATATCATCAATTTTCCTTTGCTTATTGTTAGCGATACCTGTTACTCGCGAAAATATTTCAGGGCAAGTTGTGTCCCAAAACACTTCAGTTCAGAATCACTTTCGTGATTGGATCATTTGAATTGTTACGCGTCTTTTCTCTCTGCCCGCGAATCACGGATGGTCAGTATCGGAGAGACTAAATTACGTTTGGCTCACTCATGTAACAGACTCTCCTCTCACAAAGACAAGCAGCCAATCGCCAAACGAAGGCAGCAAGTGTGCACATAGGCTATTGAAGTCTAGCAGCCGCGTAAATCCTTTCGTGAAAAACTGATGGTTCTACTTATTGGTCACGTGCCTTTGTGAGAGTTAAGTTCCTTTGATACTGTAAGTCTGTCATTTGCGGACGGACACCTAAGACGCATAACACTTAAACTAACCAATTAAGAAGAATGTGGCCCTGAGCTTAAGTGTTATAAATAGAGACCTGCAAAATTCACGCTATTATTTAGGGACACGTTCGATTTTTTTTATTGAGGGAGAGAGAGATTTGTACGGCTCTTAACAACGAGTTATTAAGAGCCAATGAGGATGGAATGAGGTGAGAATGGAGCAGCACAGGAATATAAGGACAGGGAAAACGGGAGATGCCGAGAAAACTCGGCGACCAGCGACATCGTGCGACACGATTCCCACGCATTAATATCCGGTAGCGAACCCGCCGGAATCGAACCCTGTTTGCCTATGTGGGAGGCGAGTGGTCTGACTACCGCACTACCGATGCCTCTGGTGACTGAACGGGCCAGCCCGTTTCTTTGTGAGCGAGGAGAAAAATGACGCCACCATTAGTTCCTTAAGCTCCTCTCAAAAGTGATTTTAACGTGCCCACGATCCAAACAAAGAAACGTAAAGAGATTTGCAAGACCATTAGCATCGCCTGATATTGTCGATGTGGTAGACGCCTGTCGGAAGAACCCGCCACGACCAGAAAGACTGCAAATATTGACACGAGTGATTGTTTTCAAGACGGAGAGAATAACGAAAAATGTCTAGGAGGAAAATGTAAGGAACAGATCCGGCGATGTGGGTACACGTATCCTTGGAGATGGGTCTTCTAGAACTTTTATTATTTCTTGGTTGAATACACCCTACTTTCCTACAGAATTGCACTTAAGTGAATGTCTACTTCGTCTCCGATCTCTCTACTACCAGTGTGAGATTGAAAACTATTTTCAGAAGCTCTTCTCTCAGAGATAGTGCACTGACACAGTTGAGGTATTAGAATTTTTAAAATGGTCACATCATTTTATGAAATATTCTCTTCAGACCTAAGACTTCGGTTGGAATAATTTTCCTTATAAACAAATAAATTTATCTGTTTTGCAGTGTAGAAATGTTTAATTGCGTATTATGAAATTTTGAGTATTTGATAAAGTATAATTTATTTTCATACATTACGCAATTTAATTTTAAACATTTACGCATTTTATTTGAAATTGCTTACTTGATGCGTATAATTTAATATTTCTTTAATTTCATACATTTTTATGTAAACGATACAATTAAACATACTGCTATTGTTCTTTTTCATGCACATAAAAGTTATTGGGTTGACTATGGCATTGGAAAAATGGACATTCACAAGCTACTGTGGGAAGGACTCCTGTATTTTTTTTTTCATGAAGATGGTGCAAGTCAACGATTGTGCGAAGTCTACCGTAGAGCTTACCTCTATGATTGTACCTTCTGCCACTGCTGGGAAACTACGTGGAAAACAGTGTTGGTGCAGTTGAAGGATTGCGAGTTGTGTAGAGCGCGCTGCTCGCGAATCAAAGTTGTGTGGTCGCCACTCCGCCCGCGTGCACGACTCGGGTTTCCCTTCTCCTCCTCTGTCTTGCCTGCTCTATGGCCCCCTCCCGCGCATGCGCCTGTCACAACTTTCGGCTTCTGGCGGATTGATATAAGCTTGCGCACGACCATTTTATGGGTCTTATCGTCACTTCGTCTGCTTCAGCCCGTTTGACTTGGGCTACAATCGGCGCCGCATCTAACATCTCCGTGGTTAATAAGTTAACTTAGAGCTGGTACGGCCCTTGGCGCAAAGCACAGTTGGGTCGTCGTCTGAAAGGGTTTTAGTGAGTTTGGTTTTTTAATTTTTTTGGTTGGGCTAGTGTATGGTAGCGCCGTATCTGTTGCATTCGAAATTCCCTTTTGGTCGCCTTTTAGAAATCCACATTATGGTTAACTTGCATGTTTGCAGTGTGGATCCTGGCTATGCTTTCTATTGTATGTGTTTTTTTTCTTTTTTAGTGTAATAGTTTTTCTCCCGTAGCTGGCTGGCTTTGTGTGCGTAAATGTTGAATGGCCAGTCCACGTGGTTTATCGTGACCGCACTTGCTCACGCGATTCTGGTTATATAAATTTTTTGATGACCCACCGGCAGGAACTTTTTAAATACGCTTAGCTTTTTTTCGTACGTTTTGCTTAGAGCCCTTTGTTTTAGCGAACGGTTTTAATGTGTGTGCTTTGTCATAATTATTATAGCCACGGGGCTTTCATTAGCTCCCTCTGAGTAACCCCTAGGTTGTGGTGATATTTTAATTGTGAATCTTTTAAATCTGTCGTTTGGTATTTATATGAGGCTAGGTATCTTTATTTGGTACTGTGAGAGAGCACATCGCATTCAATTAATATATTTTAATAATTTATTTAAATTTTCTTCAATTGATATTGTTTTTGATCGAGACATAACGAATGTTTATAAAAATAAACAATTTGTAAGGCCACAATTGTTAATTAAAGGTAATTTAAACACTTTTCATAATTTTGTTTCTATTTCACACTTGTGATCCTCACAATACCTTGAGCAAAAGCCGCCATGCTCGCTAACATGAACAAAGCCAATGTTTAAAACGACCGGCCTCCAAATCACTATGATGTAGTAGAACATTTGATACAAGCTATAATTTAAAGAAAAACAATAGCAGGTGAAAAGGTAACGCTCCTTTGCTTGACTCGAGACAGCATGTGTTGACTTTCTTACCTCCTCTTAATACACTACAAAAAATGTTCACAGGCGACGAGGAAACTTGCGTGATGAAGCATTACGACAATGGCAACATGCAGTTTATGCAAGGTGGAGCAATGAAGGAACACATCAAGAACTGCAAGGATTCGTCTTTTGAGAGCCAGCAAGTGATGCCGTCAAAACCCCTTGCTACATCGATGGATACTGATTCCACAGACGATTATGACGAGACAGTAAATGCTAATGATGGCATGAGAGACCTACGAGGCGTGGTATAGTCGGTTAGTGTGGAACGTACACTTGCAAGACGTTCGTGTGAAGTCTACGAACTTAAAAATAAACTGTCGGCGGCTCTAAATATTGTTGATGACCATGCGACTCCTACAAAGAAAAGTAAACTTTATATTGAGGGTGAAACAGGAGGTGAAGTCGATCATAAAGATAGCAGTGATGATAATGACTATGGTGACAATGTAGATGAAGTATGTGATGAGAAGAATGATGATTCTCTTTACGTTCCCACACATTAAACCACCGATTTTCCTTCGACAAGTGGTGTGAAGAAGACAGAGGGCATCAAGAACTATCGCTACGTTTTTTCCCGAAGACTCGAATGAGCTGGTTTATAAACTCAGACATTTGATTGACCTACAGAAATTCGGGGATCTATCCCGTATTGTTGAGATATTTTAAATCATCGATGAACTGAAGGATCGGAGTTATATCAGATGAGACTGTTGGTTACTATCCATGATCTGCAAACATCTGAGAAATAGAAAGATCAAAAGCAAAAAAAAATTTTAAAGATAGAATTTATATAATTAGTAAATAAATTAAGTTCATGTTTTCATTGTAATGTGAGTTAAATTTTTTATACAAACCCTTCTGCTTCTCTGGAAGACTTATTAATTCAGTGGTGTAAACAATACATTGCGAGAGTCTGTTTTAGATCAAATACATGTGAATGTGTGCAGGAAGATGATTATAGTTCGATCTGAAGTATTACGCCTTACTCGAGTCGTTCAAAATCGACTGAGTTCTATATGTCGAACGAATGAAATGAGGGGAAAATGTTTGAGGAATGTTTCGCATCTAGATGGTTGGCCTGGTCAGTTAGCCTGGTCAGTTGGCTTGGTAAGTTAGTATGACCCTTTGGTTTGGATTAGGAGACTTTTTTCGAGGTTGTCCATAATCGTTTGTTCTTACAGGTGGGTGGTACTGCCGGTTGTTCTAGCCAGTTTTGCAGGGAATTGTCTCGCCAGGAGCTAATCTTGGACTCCGTCAGTCTCACCAGAAACTATTCTTGGGTGGATTTAGTCTTGTGTGGAGTCAGTCTTGTGTGGAGTGAGTTTTGTGTGTGGTCAGTCTTGGGTGGAGTTAGTCTTGTTTGGAATCAGTCTTACGTAGAGTCAGTCGTTGGCTAGTATGGTTAGTCGGTATGGCCCCTTGTTGTGACCAGCTAGTAATGGACAAGTGTATGGACTGGGATTTTTTCTCGATTTTTCTAGTTTAAAGTCATTGGGGTCAATATCAAGGTCGACAACACCAACATGGTGGTCGGAGTCATCAATATAGTTTTTCCTTTATTTTCAGGCATTTTTTTATGCATTTTTATCGATTTTTATGATTGGGTGTGAGGGCGTGAGGGAAGGGAGGGGTGGATGTTAATACAATGTGATTGATTGGATGGGGGTTAGTCGTATACTGGACGTGGTGCTGGGGGAACCTCTGGAAATGTATAATTCTTAAATAAACTTTTTGAAGTATTTTTTAAAGTTTTTAGTACTATATAATATATTTATAATTTTTGTAATTTTGAAATAAAATTTGTAATTTTTTTAATAAACTTTAGTAGTTTTTTTTATTATTTATATGAAAATAAATTTTGGAATTTTTAATTTTTCAATGATAAGGTTACTGGGTCAAGGTTAAAGGTTAAGGTCACCGACATCCAACAGGGCTGACGAGATGGACACCGGCCAACCTTGTGAGGGTCGGTCATTACGGGAGTTTAGTTGTTCCACCCGTCAGCGAACTCCGGACCTCCTGTGTGTATATCTTTTAATATTGTTTTATAAAATTGAAAATAAATATAAGGTTTTTATTTGTTTGGGAGTTTTTTGGAATTATTTAAGTTCAAGGTCATCCAAGGTCACTGGTGCATTGTCAAGGTCACGGGTCAAGGTCACGGGTCAAGGTCACCTAGACCAATTATGGCGGTCAGGTGACGTCACAACATGGCGGGCGGCCGACGCTTGGCTCCTAACCCGGATCCCGTCATGCCATACTCGCTGCTATCATACTCCTTGATACATCTGTTATTCGCGGACAGACAGCTAAGGCCGATAACACATGAATCATCCAACCACGAAAGTGGATATGAGCCAAAATTTTATTAAATACTAATTAGTCGCCACAACTTTTGGAGGAAATCGGATGTCCCTGCCAATACGCAATAGGAAACTGCTGATATCCCGCAGGGTAATGAATCATACAGGTTGTATCTAAACTATTGTAACTAACTTTGGGAGGTGATTTCTGGGATAAGAACAAGCAAAAATGGTCCCATAAACATATGTCCTACAAACCGTTGTGACGGGGCACATGTATTTCACTTAACAAATAATGGGCGCGTGTACTTATGTACGCGCGATAGAAGTTATACTTCTTTGGAGTGACTAAAATAAAATTTTATTACGTATGCAAATAATTTATGTAAGTAGGAAAACGATAAAAGGACCGAAGAAAGACATTCAATACAATTAATAAAGGTTTGATTAAAGAACATAATTAAATCACCCTCAACGCGCCAAAAGAAGTATAACTTAATAAAATAATACTTACAAAAATTAACCTCAAATACTTGAAAATACTTTCAAAAGTTTATCATACAATTTTTTTTCACAAAAAATTTTTTCACGGCACAATGTAAGTAAAATGAATTAATAAGATATATATAATCACAATGAATTACTAATTTTAGTGAAATGTTTTTCAATTTGTTTATTACATGAACTGATTTTCTGTCGGTTTTAAATATAACCACGTTCTATGTTGTGTACCTTGCGTTTGTATATAGCTAGACGATATGCGCATGCGAGATGGGTCATACCCCTACCACGTTCACTGTCGAATTTCGTTACACTGTGCGCGCACAACTATATGCGCATGCGCTTTGGGTCATACCCCTATCACGTCCACTGTCGAGTTTCGTTACACTGTGCGCGCGCAACTTCCGTTGCACACTAAACTTTTACTTCAACGCGCCAAAAGAAGTATGTATAACTTCAAAAAACATAGATAGCACTTCCAATCATTTAATAAGCTCCAATGAATACAATGCTGAAGACATTATTAAAAACTGAATACAATACAGAAGGCATTATTGAAAGCATTATAAAATCCAATTATACATCATTTTACAATCATCTAAAATCTTCATGACAAAATGCGGCCACCTAATTAACATCTCTCGAATTACTGGCCGTAAGATTTAACTACAAAAGGAATTTAAAATAGTTTCACCAAGGTCGTGGTGGCAGTCAGAAGGAGCCAAGCAAAGTCCCACGATCATAAAATAAACACATTACAATGCTAAACCAGTAAGGAGCCAATTCAAATCCCGCTGCATAAAATAAAAACAAGTTAAAACAGATTCACATAAAAAAATATACTGAATACAAAATACAAAGGCGCTGATACGAACAAATGCCCTAATTTCATTGGCTGGTGGGTCGTGAAACTCATTAACCAAACTGACGCGAGTAGAGCGGTGCCTTTTTACCCGCGACAACTGAAGCCTACACATTCAGACGAGAAGCAACCAAATTGCAAAGGTTGATTATAAAACTCTATGTACAATGCATCGTGCAAGGCAAACACCACACCGTAACTACGAAAGTTAATACAAACCAAATTTTGAATAGGCCCCCAAAACTAAATTTGGCATACATAACCACGGCGCAACCTCAACTACCATGATTTAGCCCAACCTACACTCATAATCAAACAGATGAGTTGATATTGTTAAATGATTACGACGACCCACCTGCTACCTTGCCCCAACGGCCGTAGAACTCGTACGAAATCAAAGTGAGACATCCGCAAGTTGTTAGTGGCGGCGACAGTCGGGCTACATCATCCTAGCAGGAGAAGACGAAAGCGGCGGCGGTAGACGATGAGAAGAAAGGACGGGGAAAGCAGCCAGTACAGCTGCGCAACGTCTTAAATAAAGATGTCTGACGTCGCACATAGCCAAACGCGCATGCGCATGCGTGGGGGGAAACACGGAACAATTACCACAGTGGAGGAAAGGAAAGGAAAAACAAAGAGTCCCGAACGCAAGTGGAGTGACGACCGCGCACGGAAAGCGTTCCTAATCGCAGCGTTGTTAACAGGTACCACTACTGCCAAGTACAGCGTTGTTAGCAGGCACCACTACTGCAGAGTACAGCGTTGTTAACAGGTACCACTACTGCCAAGTACAGCGTTATTTACAGGCACCACTACTGCCGAGTACTGTGTTTTAAACAGGCACCACTACTGCCGGGTACAGCGTTTTAAACAGGCACCACTACTGCCTAGGACAGCGTTGTTAGCAGGCACCACTATTGCCAAGAACAGCGTTGTTAGCAGGCACCACTACAGCTAAGTACAGAGTTGTTAACAGGCACCACTACTGCCGAGTACATTGTTGTTAACAGGCACCACTACTGCTAAGTACAGCGTTGTTAGCAGGCACCACTACTGCCGAGTACATCGTTGTTAACAGGCACCACTACTGCCAAGTACAGCGTTGTTAGCAGGCACCACTACTGCCGAGTACATCGTTGTTAACAGGCACCACTACTGCCAAGTACAGCGTTGTTGGCAGGCACCACTACTGCCGAGTACATCGTTGTTAGCTGGCACCACTACTGCTGAGTACAGCGTTGTTAACAGGCACCACTACTGCCAAGTACATCGTTGTTAGCAGGCACCACTACTGCCGTGTACTATGTTGTTAACAGGCACCACTACAGCTAAGTACAGCATTGTTAACAGGCACCACTACTGCCAAGTACAACGTTGTTAGCAGGCACCACTACAGCTAAATACAGCGTTTTTAGCAGGCACCACTACAGCTAAATACAGCGTTTTTAACAGGCACCACTACAGCTAAGTACAGCGTTGTAAACAGGCACCACTACTGCCAAGTACATCGTTGTTAGCTGGCACCACTACTGCTGAGTACAGCGTTGTTAACAGGCACCACTACTGCCAAGTACAGCGTTGTTAGCAGGCACCACTACTGCCGAGTACATCGTTGTTAACAGGCACCACTACTGCCAAGTACAGCGTTGTTAGCAGGCACCACTACTGCCGAGTACATCGTTGTTAACAGGCACCACTACTGCCAAGTACAGCGTTGTTAGCAGGCACCACTACTGCCGAGTACATCGTTGTTAACAGGCACCACTACTGCCAAGTACAGCGTTGTTAGCAGGCACCACTACTGCCGAGTACATCGTTGTTAACAGGCACCACTACTGCCAAGTACAGCGTTGTTAGCAGGCACCACTACTGCCGAGTACATCGTTGTTAACAGGCACCACTACTGCCAAGTACAGCGTTGTTAGCAGGCACCACTACTGCCGAGTACATCGTTGTTAACAGGCACCACTACTGCCAAGTACAGCGTTGTTAGCAGGCACCACTACTGCCGAGTACATCGTTGTTAACAGGCACCACTACTGCCAAGTACAGCGTTGTTAGCAGGCACCACTACTGCCGAGTACATCGTTGTTAACAGGCACCACTACTGCCAAGTACAGCGTTGTTAGCAGGCACCACTACTGCCGAGTACATCGTTGTTAACAGGCACCACTACTGCCAAGTACAGCGTTGTTAGCAGGCACCACTACTGCCGAGTACATCGTTGTTAACAGGCACCACTACTGCCAAGTACAGCGTTGTTAGCAGGCACCACTACTGCCGAGTACATCGTTGTTAACAGGCACCACTACTGCCAAGTACAGCGTTGTTGGCAGGCACCACTACTGCCGAGTACATCGTTGTTAGCTGGCACCACTACTGCTGAGTACAGCGTTGTTAACAGGCACCACTACTGCCAAGTACATCGTTGTTAGCAGGCACCACTACAGCTAAGTACAGTGATGTTAACAGGCACCACTACTGCCGAGTACTGTGTTGTTAACAGGCACCACTACTGCCGAGTTCATCGTTGTTAGCAGGCACCACTACTGCCGAGTACAGCGTTGCTACCAGGCACCACTACTGCCGAGTACAGCGTTGTTAAGTCCGTGGTGATGACGGCTCATGACGCAACAATCGTCCATGCACTACTGCCAAGTACAGCGTTGTTTACAGGCACCTATACTGCCAGGTACAGCGTTGTTAGCAGGCACCACTACTGCCAAGTACAGCGTTGTTAACAGGCACCACTACTGCCGAGTACTGCGTTGTTAGCAGGTACCACTACTGCCAAGTACAGCGTTGTTTATAAGCACTATTACTGCCAAATACAGCGTTGTTAACAGGCACCACTACTGCCGAGTACATCGTTGTTAGCAGGCACCACTACTGCCGAGTACAGCGTTGTTACCAGGCACCACTACTGCCGAGTACAGCGTTGTTAACAGGCACCACTACTGCCGAGTACAGCGTTGATAACAGGCACCACTACTGCCGAGCCCAGCGTTGTTAACAGGCACCTATACTGCCAGGTACAGCGTTGTTAGCAGGCACCACTACTGCCAAGTACAGCGTTGTTAACAGGCACCACTACTGCCGAGTACTGCGTTGTTAGCAGGTACCACTACTGCCAAGTACAGCGTTGTTTACAGGCACTATTACTGCCAAGTACAGCGTTGTTAACAGGCACCACTACTGCCGAGTACATAGTTGTTAGCAGGCACCATTACTGCCAGTACAGAGTTGTTAGCAGGCACCACTACTGCCTAGGACAGCGTTGTTAGCAGGCACCACTATTGCCAAGAACAGCGTTGTTAGCAGGCACCACTACAGCTAAGTACAGCGTTGTTAACAGGCACCACTAAAGCCAGGTACAGTCTTGTTAGCAGGCACCACTACTGCCGAGTACAGCGTTGTTAACAGGCACAACTACTGCCGAGTACAGCGTTGTTAGCAGGTACCACTACTGCCAAGTACTGTGTTGTTACGTTGGATCGGACCACGCGGTCCAATGCATTGGCCTCCCTCGTATTCTACCCTTAATCCACTGTACAATAAAAGTGTGTTAACAACCGCGACGACTAGGAAGAGCGTATCAAAAACGCCTGTGGAGCTGTTCGATAAGACCCAGGTATCTTGGAGCGGCTTCGCCAGTCCATACTAAGGCTTTAATGAGCATGCATTATTGCTCATGGCGGACACTTCCAGCATCGCCTGTAATCTGGACAATGTAGGTCTTGCAACTAAATAACACCGCGTTGTATGACATATGTTCGTAGGAGTATTTTTACATTTTGTGTTCCCAGGAATCACCTTTCGAAGTTTGTTACGATATTTTTGATACATCCTGTATCGTGAGATTAACTCTTTTCGCGAAAATCGGGTGGCCCTATGAATTCGCAGGTGTCAGCCTATATTTCTTAATCCTTCAAAGACTCGCGCCACGATTCTTTGTTCATTGGAACACTACCACTGTGAAAGTTAATTATGTTTGTCTGGGTTTCACGCGATATATTCGCGATGTTTCATTTTGTTTGTCACTGGCTTATAGTCGTCCGGTGTGTGTCGTAAAAACTGTTGTAAAATTATGCACACAGCACTAAAGTGCACGAGTTTAAAGTCTAACATGTCCAAAATTAACGGACCTTTGATGATGCGGTACACGTAGAGACGATGGTTCATCGCGCAAAACGTTATCTGTTTCTAGGATTTGACGTTCTGTACACATGTCAAACAGATTTATTTCGTTGCCGGTTGTCTTGCATATATGAAGCTACGATCCCGTTTCTTTGGGCCAATGAGGACTCTGATTCTCTACAGCAAAACATTTGTCACTGGTCTGAAAAAAAGTTAGCCAAATAAAATTTTGATCATCTAATCGTAAAAGAATAAACTAGCTAGAGGTTTTTCCTAAATATGTTTGACCGTAAATTGTTAGCTTATTTTCAGTGTGTCTAGGTATTCCTGATATCCGCGAAGAGATTGCCGCACAAGCTATACTCCAATCTTGTTGGTGGACGTGTGGAGCTTTCCATTGTTTATTGCTAGATAACCCTATAATTTCGCGTTGTAATCTTTTAACAGACTAGGTGTCATAAGAGTGTATGCTAGCTTCGTGTGTTTCATTCAACCTTCGCTCACCCGACACGCACTGCAGGACTCTGCACCAATACACATGTAACACTATGGTGAATTCATTCCAATTGGAGGAGACTGACAGCGACCAATGAGAAAATGAGATCTGATATATAGTATATTAGCCTAATTTTGAAGGCTAGCATGGTGCCGTGTCATTTCGCGAAATGATAAGTAGGGTCACACTATTTTCGCGAAAATATTTCATGGCCAATTGTATTTCGTATCCACTTTCATGGTTGGATTGTTTACGTTGTATGCTTATTATGTGTCTGGCCCCGAATCACAGATTTGAAGTATTAGAAAAACTTAATTCTGGTTGGTCACTCTGTCCTGAAAATGTTTTCTCACAAAGACACGCTGCTTTTCGCGAAAAGATTTCAGGACAAGCTGTGATCGGAAACACTTAAGTTCATAACCACTTTCGTGATTGGATCATTTGAATTGCTACGCGTATTATTTGTCTACCCACGAATCAAGAACGGTCAGTATAGGAGAAACTTAATTCTTATTGGCTAACTAATGTAGCATTCTCTCTTAATACAAATACATGCGGTAAATCGCCCAAGGAATACTGCAAGTGTGCAGATATGATATTGATGTAAATCTTTTTGCAAAAACATGTGGCCCTACCAATAAGCAATAGAAACCTGCCGATGTGCCTGTAGTCTATTGAAATGTAGTATGATTGGAAATCTTTTCGCAAAATTTGGGTGTCTCTAATGATAAGTATAGACGTTAGAAAATCGCGAACAAAATCTTAAGCCAACGAACTTTCGACAACACTCCAGCTAGTTTATCCTTTTAACGATTGGAGGATCAAGTTTTTGACTCAGCTAAGTTCTTCGCAGACCAATCACAAATGTTCTGCTCTATAATATCAGGATTCCTCATTAGTGCCAATAAAAAGGCACAGTAGCTTTTTACATGCATGGCGGCATGTGATGAAAAACATCTGACCGACACATGTACAGTTCGTTTAATTCTAGCAAACAGTCAAGTTTTCTCGCGATATTCCATCGTCTCAAATGATTAGAGACTTGCAAAATTAGCGTTTTTTGTGTCAAGCTAGACTTCACTGTTTTTTAGACACTTGATAGCAATCCGCGGTGTCACGGGCCTATGGCGTTTATTTGATGTTATGTACCTGTTTTAGCTCGTTACAGGAGCGTTCCTAATGGCAAGTAGAATTCTTCACGTTGTGCTAAACAAACTGCCTGCCAATCACACAAGTCTAACGAGTACGCAACTACACCAGCACAGTGCACATGAGTAGGGACAACTGATTTTCGCGAAAAGAATTTCACGGAAGTAAGACTTCAATTTCCTACTTGCACACCTACAAAATTCCTTCGGTTATTGGCCGCGTGCCTTCGTCGAAGACAGTGTGGTACTTGACTGGGCCAATGAGGATTACGTTACTCTTGTACTGAGCGTCTGTGATTCGTGGGCAGGCACGTAAGACGCGCAGCAGTTGAAACCATCCACTGGTGAAAGTGTATCTCAGTTAACATGTTTTGAAATACAATTTAACAGGAATTCTTTTCGCGAAAATCTGGGTGTCCCTTTATATGACAACGCAAGTGAAACATCCGTATATACCGCTAACTTCAGTCGCACACACCACTAACCAACAAAATGTTGAAACTTCTCCAATCAGCTCCTCAGGGGCCACGGTGGTGTAGTGGTTAGCCTTCTCGCCTCCCACCAAGATGGACCGGGTTCAATTCCCGGCCGGACCACTCTCGCATTTTCGCAAGGGGGAATCATTCCGGACGATGGGTTTTCTTTGGGGATATCCCGTTTCCCCCGCCCTTGCATTCCGGTACTGCTCCATTCTCACCTCATTTCACCCTCATCGGCTCTCAAGACCTCGTTGTTAAGAGCCGCCGAAATCTCTTAAATCAACTCAACCTGGAGACCAACTTGTAAGACGATAGCCCGATAGTGTTCCATAACGTGCCATAGTCAATCAGTAGGGCCACCCGAGTTTCACGATAATAATTCCTGTCAAGTTGTATTTCAGCACCCTTAAATTCAGAGCCACCTCCGCGATTGAATGGTTTCGACTGCAGTGAGTCTTATGTGCCTGCCCGTGAAACCCAGAACTTTCAGTACCTGAGTAACTTAATTCTAATTGGCATAGTAAACACCACACTGTCTTTGACGAAGGCACGCGGCCAATAACGGAAGGAAAACTGCTGGTGTGCAAATAGGATATTGAAATCTTAGCTTCCATGGAATTATTTGCGAGAAAATCGGGTGGCCCTATCAGTAGGGATGGGAACATTTCGCCCGTTCATTCAGGACAAGATAGACGTCAAACACGTGTACACTGAAGTTGACGTTTCAATTGGGTCGCAGTTTAATAGACACGCCCTGGAATACTCTGAGCCAATAGCAGGCTTGCAAGGAAACAAGTAGTTAATGCCATACTTCCAGGTGTGGAGTAACACTGGCTACTCTCTGCGGCAGCAGCCAATGTACAAACATCTGAGGCTAGAGTGTACACAAGACTGTACAGTCTAGCCTACATGCCACTGAACTCGNAAGACTGTACAGTCTAGCCTACATGCCACTGAACTCGCGAAATGCCCTATCCCTACATCTACGTCAGACACAAGGTTCGTTCCCACAGCTTCGAGCGATCGAGGTTTCTTACATAATAGGAACCAACACGCCATTTTGCTTCTGTGTACAGAATGTTCGGAAACTCTGTGCCCAAACAGAGTACATATTTTCTTTGGACCAATAGTGACACAAAAGCCTTAAAAAATTATATCAGGAAACACATTTTTATATAAAATACTTGTAGTCAAAGTTGCGACGCACACCACCTGCAGATCATGCGTGTAGGCTAGGTTTCATAGGCCACAGGTGCGTGACACTAAATTAACACATGCGCAGCGTAGCTCGCCTAATTCCTATGCAACTTATCCTACACGCGCGACGCACCGCCTTGTTCTCCAGGCTTTGTACACCGCAACTTTGAACACAAATATTTGATATAAAAATACGTTACTGGATATAAGTGTATAGGGCTTTTGTGTCTGGAGTTTGGGCACTCAGTTGCCGAACATCCTCTGTACTTACCTATTATGTGATATTAGTTCAAATACACTAACTTTAGGGGCACCTGCTATCCGCGAAAAGATTTCAGGACAAGTTGTGTTTCAAAACACTTTAGTTCAGAGCCACTTTTGCGATTTGATGATTTAAATTGTCACGCGTCTTGTCTGTCGGTCCGCGAATCACGGACGGTCAGTATCGAGGAAACTTAATTCCGATTGGCTCACTCGTGTAACAGGTGCTCTTCGCACAAAGACAAGCGGCCAATAGCCAAAGGAAGGCTACAAGTTTNCGATTGGCTCACTCGTGTAACAGGTGCTCTTCGCACAAAGACAAGCGGCCAATAGCCAAAGGAAGGCTACAAGTTTGCACACAGGTTATTGAAGTCTAGCCTCCGCTTAATCATTTCGCGGGAAAAAAAAGGTAGCTCTATCTATAGTGGTTGAACTAATTACTTGCAACACGTGTTAAATGTCTGCCCGTGAACCACAGACGTATATTATCCGAGCAGTCATGTAAGCAGAAGGAATCTGCTTGCAAGGTCGCAGCGTATTGAAATTAGAGACCTGAAGTATTCGCGGATTCATTTTGGGACTAGCTAGAAAGTAAAACACGGGTGTTTATATAACTTTAGTAATTGGCCCACTCGGTGTTCGCCACCTACTGGAGAAGGCTGGCCCAATCGTCGCCTTCGACTGTGACAGCAGACAACCAATGTGCAGTCGATATAGGCATATGTGTACATACGACTGTAGAGTCTAGCTGGTTGAGATGTGTTGTGTGCGGGAAGCAGGCGTTCCTGCTAGTGGCAGGTCGTGTGGACGGCAGTGATGACGAGGGCAGTGCCGTAGGCGGGTGGAGGCTGCGACCGCATCTTGTGCCTACGCTGTGGATCGATGGCGAGGCGAATATCCAGCAGACCGGCCCCATCCCCAGGCCCGCGCGACGCAACCCTCCCCGCAGGCCCGGGGAAGAACTGGCCTCCCGTGCCGCCTACACGCACGTTACACGCAAGCAGCTCTCACACTCACGCACACTATGTCCCACTGCGGCAACACGCTCCACTCCACTGGTGTAGGAGGCGCCGCGGTGGCTCAGCGGTTAGAATGCTCGCGTCCCACCAAGGCAAAGCGGGTTCAATCCCCGGCCGGGTCACTCCCGGATTATCGCGTGTGAGGATCATGCCGGACGGTGCCGCTGTTCGGCGGGCTTTCTCGGAGATCTCCCGTTTCCCCCACCACTTCATTCCGGCGCTGTTCCATACTCAACTCAACTACCCTCATCGGCTCTCAAGACCTTTCTGTTAAGAGCCGGTTCACGTATATTATTGAAGTCAGTCCGCGTGGAAATATTTTCGCGAAAAATACTTCCAGTGCAAGAATCAGACGAAGATCTCACTTAACTCAATATTTAGCGAGTAGGCCTGTCGAAACCAGGTTTCTTATATTATTGGTCAGCCTGAATGCTACACACAAATGCGTGCATTGAATGTTGATAACGCATCGTTTGTAACACGTGACTTTATCAAAAACATTTCCTAAATCCACACTTGATCTTTGCTTCCGTTATTCGTAAGAAAAACTTAAATATCTCCTCTATGTTCAGAATTAGGCTGTTCCGGTAATAAAAGTGCGTGATTCCTGTATCAATATATGTATATGACGCGAAAAAAATTAATTTTGTCCGTCCACAAATGTGTACTTGAGATGAAGTATTATGAAAAACATTTAGTTAAGAAATATTTACAAAAACGTTATGGATATGTATACGTCGTCCTCTGCCCGTTTTTTAACATTCTAAGTTGGGTATTTATATACAGGTAGGGCCACCTGTTTTTTTGCGAAAAGATTTACGCGGAAGCTAGACTTCAATATCCTATGTGCACACTTGAAACCTTCCTATGTGTACTGGCCGCTTGTCTTTGTATGAAGAGAGTCTATTACATGAGTGAGCCAATCAGAACTAAGTTTTTCCGATACTGACCGTCCGTGATTCGCGGGTAGACAGATAAGATGCGAAAAAACTCAAATTATCAAATCGCGAAAGTGGTTCTGGACTAAAATGTTTCGGAACAAAACTTGTCCTGAAATCTATTCGCGAGAAACAAATGCCCCTATATATTTGTATTTAATACACACTATTAGCCAGTCGCCTTATTAAAGTACAGCTCCACAGACCACCAGTTATGATAGTTGCTCTATTTCCGGTCTCATCGTCGAACATAATCTTACATGAATTAATTAGACAGCAGTCTAGACGTCTCAGTTCTTTGCATGCTCGGTCCACAACTGTTTATACTTTGGCCGCTGCCGTAGTAACAAGCTCTATAGTCGGTTCACGACTGGAAGAGACTTTCTTGAAGCCCTGCTAAAAATCTACTTTCAAGCCCATTTCGTATCCTTCCGCCAAAGGTAAACAAACATTGCCATGTGGCAGTCACATGGCAATGTTTACATTCCACTGTGTGTGTGTGTGTACATGTTTTTCGTACATGCACGTACCCATTATAAAAGTCATGAATATATTATTAATGGATATTTCACAAGCGTAAAGTTTTTAATCTTGAGAATTTCACACAAAAGAATATGCGATGCCAGCGAAAAACATTTCAATCTATAAACCCAAAATGAGAGTATTTTGATGAATTGATGGTTGTTGTCTATTTACAATCTATTGTTAGCGACTTTCGATAAATTCCTGTACATCGAAGGCAAGATCTTCAGTATTGATCGAAATTGCTACAGACGTTAAAATGGCGTGGTGGTATACTGAGTTGGATGTTTCGCGCAATTGTAAAACGTTATTTAAAAATGGTTGTGATGGTTTTTGACAGGACGGCAGAGTTTGCGAGTGAAAGATTCTACGTCTTCGACAATGTGAAAACAATTCTTATGTGCAAATACTGCAACGTTAGAATAGAGTGGCAAAGGAAAAACACGTGCACGAAACACATAAAAACAGTACAACGAGAAAGTGAGCACAAATTAAAATCATACGTTATTAAAAACCAAATAATAAAGAGCGGATATTAGTAACACAAGACAAATAAATCAATTATTGTAGGCTAAACAAGATAATCGCACAAATTCTCTGGCACGTGTGTCAACAACACAAGGAACGAAGGTTAGTAAACAAATGGCCGCATTACTTTCACCTTGAGCATGATAATGTGACTATGCAAGAAACATTGAAATCTAAATACGTTAGCAACACGTCATTAATAATTGGGATAGTAAGATACAAGTCTTTTCGACACCCATTTGTAAGCGATAAATAAACAATTATGTTAAAACTTTGGAACTATTTCCTCTCTTTGTCCTGGCAACCTAACGGCATAACTGTATCCGTGCTCGCCGCTGTTTGTAATGTTATATGCATGTCGCTAACGGCTAGGGTGTTTTTTCATAAGTTGATTTTCAAAAGTTTCTTCCAGCCGTGAACCGACTATATGTTTTTTCTACTTGGCTGCGCGTGATACGATCACGAAATTCTTCCCGTTTATGGGACAGTGGTGGCTCGGCGGCTAAAGCGCTCGCCTACTATCAAGACAAACCGGGTTCGATTCTCGATGGGGCCACTCCACGGATTTTCGCAATTAGGAATCGTACCGGACGATGCCGCTGGTTGTCGGGTTTTCTCGGATATATCCCACTTACCCCACACTTGCAATCCGGCGCTGCTCCATACTCAACTCGCTTCATCCATATCGGCTCTTAAGAACTCGCTGTAAAGATCAGCCCAAACCTCTCCACGCCTCTCACCGCTCGAGTACAAAAAGGATTTTGGAGTCTAACGTGCTGCCGAATGAACGCGCGGTATTTCCGGGCAATAAATTTTCATAATTACACTCATTTGCAAAAACAAATTTACCACCCTGAAAGTGCCGTTTTAGGAATACGTAAGTGAGTACAGGCACCGGACCTGGTAGTATGTATACTTAAAACATGTAAATATTGTATTCCACCAAGCATGCATTGCAGGGGACCACAACTTGCAGGGTGCACATAGTATGGTTCTGGACCAACCGTAGCAAAGAGACAGGTGACGATACGGTCGGGCATGGAAGCATAAATATGTCGGACGTTCTCCTGAGGAAATCCTGCCACATCAGGCGCAACTGGCCCTCCAAATCCGTCGTAGTTGCCGCTGGCTCAGCTTAATTTAGCTGAGAAAGGGCTTGTCGAATGCGCGGTCGGGGCATGCTGCATGTTCACTGCACTAGGCTCTGTGGCTTACACTGCTACTAAGGTCTTACTTGGTGTCTTGCAGTTATGAATGATGGAGGGACATGTATGCCCCCTAGTGGCACATCCACGCAAGCAAACCGCATCAAACGCAAATGGGACAGATCTCGAGATATGACGATACTGTGTGGAAAACTTCGTAGTATGTACTCGCGCGATTCGTTCATTGCGATCAAATTTTTTGCAGGTGATTGTATATAGCAGCAGCGAAACTCCCGCATAGCCTTCAAAGGTCTTAAGTTCCTCCGTGGTGAAATGGTGAGAACACTTGGCTTCCAACACGCCGAGCCGGGTTCAATCCCCGCGCGTGGCCAACCCAGGATGTTTAGGCATGGGAAACGTGGCGGACGTTTCCGTTGGTGTATGTGTTTTCTCTGGCACTCCTGCTTCTCCCACCATTGTCGCTTGCACCACCCCATGGTGCGGAAGCTCGCGTCTGTTTAAACATACATATTTTCTGTACATTCGCTATTTGCGCGTTTACGTATACCTGAGTAAATAAATATCCTTAGAATATAAATCTTAACCAGAAAGTTAATATATATAAGGCCAAGGAGTAGAAGGGTGTAGCCGATTCGGACATAAGGTAACAAGGAACAGGTGCCAGAACCCGACCGGCCGCGATATTGTGACGTCACCCAACCACAAATTTGGATCGGGGTGACCTTGACCTTATGCCCGTATGCTTTACCCCATACCCGTAACATTAGATGAACTAAAATTATATTGCAAAATTAAAACAATTTATAAAGAATCCCAACAAATTATAAATATAAAAATAATTTTTTTATAATTTTGAAAAAACTTTTAAGTATTTACATACAGGGGGGTCCAGGGCTCCAAACAAAGATAGCGGAACATAAATCCTTGTAGCACGAAGACCAGCAGACGACTGACACTCGCCAATTTCTATAGGCTGTTTAGTCGGCCAGCCGCCACCACACCATTATTTTTTCATTGGTTAATACGTCACACGCCTTCCCTTCCAGTCAATAGCTCGACTGATTTGTCGGGTCCCTTATACCCCCTCCATCTCTCGAGACAGCCAAGTTCACACTCGATTCTACTCCCAACATCACTACCCCTAGTCATCCACACTTTCTACCGTTTAAACGAAAATTCCCGCCTGTTAGCATCGTAAAATTTTGTCAGTACCTAAAACCTGCCAGCGTAATACTGCGTCGCCTGTATTTAACAGAGTTGTGTAGCGTTTGCCGTAGCATCCCGCCATCTGCATTCATTGAAGACACTGGTGACAACATATTAATTCACCAGCAGTTTTCATAGGGTTCCCTAAAAAGTAATATTACGTCAGAAACACCCAAAGTGTAAATTACTCAAATGAACAGGCTGTATTCTATATTAACTTATTCTGCTTAGCAAATAACATTTTATTGGGTCACATTCAACTTGGCATTACATTGGTCTGAGAACCGGCCAGTAATGAACGTTGTGCAGTATAGTAAGCGTGTCAGGTGATGTGAGAACCAATAGGAGGCTTGTAAATAAGTATACAGAGAGCAACACAACTGATGGTTAGGGGCACCTGATAACGCAAAAATAATTACGCGCAGGCTAAACATATATATCCTATGTGCACACTTGCAGCCTTCCTTTGGCTACTGGCCGCTTGTATTTACACTGAAGAGCCACAAAAACTGGTATAGGCGTGCGTATGCAAATAACCAAGGTATGGAACCAATCAGAGTAACGTGATCCGGTCGGCAGCTAGATCGGTTACTGCTGCTACAATGGCAGGTTATCAAGATTTAAGTGAGTTTGAACGTGGTGTTATAGTCGGCGCACGAGAGATTGGACATAGCATCTCCGAGGTAGCGATAACATTTGGATTTTCGCGGGCGACCATTTCACAAGTGTACCGTGAATATTGGGAATCCGGTAAAACATCACATCTTCGACATCGCTGCTGCCGGAAAAAGATCGTGAAAGAACGGGACAAACGACGACTGACGAGAATCATTAAACGTGACAGACGTGCAACCCTTTCTCAAATTGGCGCAGATTGGATTTGTGGACTGCCCTGCAGGATTCATGGTGTGAATTGCCTCCTGCATACCTTCAGACATTATTCGAGTCCAAGCCACGTCGTCTTGCGGCACTTCTGCGTGCTCAGGGGGTCCTACACGATATTAGGCAGGTGTACCAGTTTTTTTACTCTTCAGTGTATGTGAAGAGAGTCTGTTACATGAATGTGCCAGTAGAATTAAGTCCGAAGAATGTTTTCACAGCCAGCAGGGATGGTGTCGTCTTTCCCGGCAAACGATTTTCGCACAGATGGAAGGAAAAGTTACAAGCACTCGGGTGATGAGTGTCGTCGGAAACTGACATAATACTACGCCCAATTAGTGCATTGTCTCGCGGTCGATTAACAACTGGTTGTAAGAAAATACGTTAACAATAATAGTAAATACAGACCGAGAAATTTGCAAATTCACTTACATATGGGTTATACTTAGAGACCTGAAGAATTCGCGGATACATTTTGGGACCAGCTAGAATGCAAAATACGTGTGTTTATATAACTTTAGCAATTGGTCCACTCGGTGATCGACACCTCCTGGAGAAGGCTGGCCCAATAATAGCCTTCCACTGAGACATCAGACAACCAATGGGCAGTTAGTATCGGCATATTTATGCATACGACTGTAGAGTCTAGCCTTCGGGTCATTGAACTCGCGAATTTTTGAGGTCTCTAGTTATACTGTATAACCTCACGTATAAGGACGCCCGATTTTACCGTAAGGAGTTCCTGCCTGGTTCTATTTCTAAACACTTTTAATTCAGGTCTACTATCAAAATTGGGTGTTTTTTTTATTGCTCCGTGACTAAGGTGCCTACCCACGAATTACAGATGCTCAGCGCTGGAGTACACTAATTCTTATTGGCCTATTCAAGTACCACAATGTCTTCTTATGAAGACGCTCGGCCAATAACAAAAGGATATCTGCAGTGTACCAGTATTATATTGAAGTATAACTTGCGCGGAACTCTTATGGCGAAAATCACGAGTCTCTGCTTATGTATATTCGAGTAGATATCTACTGTTCATTTGTAGATTCCATATCATTTCGCGTTGTAAAACGGCACCAGGCTGGACTTCACAATATTATATTTACTCGAGGAGAAGTCACTCGCCCCGGCTGTTGCCTCAGTCAGAGCTCATTTTCCTCTTCAGCTCCCTCACACGGAACTAAGCCACTCGAGTGTTGAATGTGTACTATTGGTTCAGATATTTCTAGGGCGTGTCTAATAATCGGAGGTCCAATGATTAGGCACACCCGATTTCGCGAAAAATTTTCAATGCGAGCTAAATTTCAATATCCTGAGGGCATATTAGAATTTTTCTTTTGCTTATTGGCTACTTGTTTATTTGAGAAGACATTTTTTTAGCTCGATTGGCCGATCAGAATTAAATTACTCTGATACCGTTACGTCAGTGATTCGCGGGCAGACAGCTAGGACGCACAACGCATAATTCACCCAACCACGGAAGTGAATTTGAGCTGAACTGTAATGAAATACCACTGGCCATGAGATATTTTCGCGGAACTCGGGCGTCCCTACCAATCGCATACAAAGCCCGTTCACTTAGCCTCGCACGGCCAATCATAGAATGGATACGCCCACGTCAAACGAACTGCCGTGCCATTTCGTCTGTGTGGCCACATCTACTCTGTGCCTACATTTTGGTGGCCAGTGACGCCATTTTGCTGCCGTGTGCAGCTGGAGTTCGCCTTGGAAGAAGGTTTCTCACGTCTGTATTCTTAAGCATTCTGTGTGTGAAGTCAACTGGACGTCAAGATAACAATGGGACCAACAACACACACTCCAAATTAAAAGGTATAAATTATGGTATATGGCGGAAAAAGGTGACTGTTTTCTAGGATTCCACGTACAGTAAACATGTCCAACAGTTCTCTTTCCTTATTGACTGTAGTGAATGAATGAAGCTACTGCCCCATTTCACTGGGCCAATAAGGATTCTGATACTATAAAGCAGAACGTTAGTGATTGGTCTGCAAACAACTTAGCCGAGTCAAAACCTTGTTCATCCAGTCATGAAAGAATAAACTAGTTAGAGGTTTATAGGAGATATGATTTGGTTAAAAAAAATGTCTTCCTTTTCCATTATCTGTGTTAATATGCAACTATAACCTCTACACAACAGTGATTACCTAATAATTAGAGTGACATGGAGAGATTTGGGCAGTTTTTACACTAGAAAAAAAAAATTCTGTTGAGACATTTCTTTAATCTTTTATGTTGTAGTATCATTAATAGTGTTGTGACAAAGATACTTGAAGCTAACCGTTTACAAAGCATTATATTTCTGTAATGCAAACATACTTTTGAAGTATTAATGTTAACAAAGCCTCTAAGTAAGGTTGCCGCAAGCAAAAGTTGTATTTCCCTAAAATTAACAGGAAAAACAAAATATTTAGTGTTACTGCGACATTAAAGAAATGTCCAACCAACACAGGTTATATTTACATGGCATCGTAAAAATTGCTGATATTAGTGAAAAGCGATAACCGCGTGAAATGAAACCACCATATTTAATTTTTAAATCTGAGTATGAGAACTAAATGTAGTTTAGATCAGCTTTCAAGCCTTGCAAAGCAGTGTACATGTACCAAATTTGCATACATTTCAACAGCATAATGCTTTCCCACAGTTGCAGTTTGTCGTTATATTTAAGTTGCCGCAACAAAATGTATTACATTAAAAATAGCAGGAAGAAGCAAATATCTTGTGTTACTGCAACATTCAAGAAATGTCCAAAAAGGTTACACTGTGACGGGTTGTCGTGGCCACGGGAGCGGGGAGAAGTGCGGTCAGGTTACGGCACAGGGGTTGCGGTGCTTGTAAGGATGGGAGAAGGGCGCCAGAGCATGAGGTACTCATCCAGGGATGGGCCGATCGCCCATGTGGCTTCTTCTGAGATTACCCCGCGCGACGAGGTGATGTCGTCGGTAAAGTTGTGAAGTCCTTCCTATGCCTATCTGGGAGGGTGTAGGCCCCCTCATGAGCCTCTAATTATTACGTGAAACTGTTAAGTGCCCGTCTCACAGGCCAAAACAACACAAAGACATGATCAGGGGTGCAGTGCACTAGTGGGTAGATGACCTAAAGTTTCATTACGTGGCCATTAGGCAGCCGATAGTGAAATAAAAACAACAAATCGCTTGCACTGATTTTTTCTCACTTTTTAATCCCTCATACGAGGCATTTAGATGGTTCCAGCATTAAGGCACTTACATGGTTCCAGCATTAAGGCATGCTGACAGCCGACTCTGACAAAGAGGCACATGGCCGATGAAAACCCATGGTGCATTTCGAGCTGGTGGGGCTGAGAACAGCACTTCCTCTGGGCTAAGCAAAGAAGTGAAGTCAATTAGGTTCCAGAATATAATAAATAACTATTGATACACTAGACTAGTACAAGATGTTGAAGAGCCCGGGAGCGTGTGGTGGGCATCCATTCTCTCGGCATGTGCAGAACCAGCGTGCTGAGCATGGCCAGTTGGTAGAGCAGTGAGGTCCGTGACGTGATTTGTTCAAATCCCCATCCCTCTATGAGTATTTTTTTTTTTATGTCAACAAGTGTCATGGGAAAGTTTAAAATTTGCCTGATTTAACTTTTAAAACCAATTTTGCATTCAAAATGCATTTTCAATCAATTTTACTGTATTTTTTTTAAGAAGTGGGAATTTTTTCAAAAATAAGATAAGATAAATTAAAATAAAATAATTCTAATATTAATGAATTCACCGATTCCTAGATGTCTGATCGGTTAACGATTGTTTTGACAAGGTCGGACATCTGCCTGACCCACGAGAGTAGTGTGAGAAGAGGTGTCGGGTGAAGGGGCGGTTGACTCTTTTCG
>NQII01008398.1:33699-60150 GCA_002778355.1 Clitarchus hookeri | reverse complement strand
CCCTGCAGATGACGTCACTCGGCCCGACCGCTGCCGGAAATGACCGAGCGCAGCGCGAAGAGATGCCGCCGACTGCCCCCGTCCCAAGGACAACGCCGCTTTATGGTGGCCGCCCGTTCGAAGGAATTCTGCACGCCTGAGGCCTAAGAGCGCGGGAGGCGCTAGGGACGACCGAGACATGCGCAACGACTCTCTCGTCGCCTCTACGCGCAAAGCACTGAACTGGCGTGCAGTCTTGCCGTCGATGAGGCGTCTTTACGAGACTTTCAGCGCAGACCCTATCGTTTATGGCGTAGTAATAAAAATAAAGGTTTGATGCACGTCCCCCTTAATTTTTTAATGTTTTGTACCGGGGTGTTCATACCTGAAAATGACCGCGAAAACACCCGTTTGAGCAAATATCACTAACACAAAAACATGCTTTAGAGATAAATGGAAGAACTGAAAAACGTACACAGACGCGTAACGTTTCTTAAATGCTATTCGTAAGCAGACCTCGCTCAGACACGTTGGGCTGTTTGATTAATAAAACGTTTTCTACTCGAGCTCTGCACGCCGTTCGGCGGCCTACCCAGACGGCCACCTTAAGACTCCCGCCTAGCGAGGGGTGTGTTTATGGGAGCGAGGCAAAAATCGATGAAACCCTACGGCGACTCCGTGAAGACACTGCAGTAGAAGTATTAATTCACAAGTAGTTTTCGTAGGTTTCTCTGCGACATAGCATTATGTCATCGTCATTGAAAGCGTAAATTATTCAAATGAACATGATTAATTGTACATTACTCTGCTTGGGAAAGAACAATTGATTGGGCCACTTTCAACTCGACATTACAATTACGGTAGCAAAGAACCGGCAAGTAATGAACGCTGTACAGTATAGTGGGCATGTCCGGTGTTGTGTGAACCAATAGGGCGGTTGTAAATGGGAATCCAGAGACCAGAACAACTGATGGTAGTGCAGTCGTGAACATCGGCGACACGCTTCTAGCCTAACTAAGCTGCCATTGGCTCCTTGACATTTTATCCCGCCAAACTGTGTGCAAAACCCCAGCAGTAAACTCTTTCACGTTTTACGTGTTGCAGAACAAGGAAAATCGTGGCAAGTGCTGTACAGGTCCAGAACGTAGCGCCAATGTGGACATCGCCTTTCCTTGGATAATGCCACTGGTCACTGCTGACGAACCAACTATTTTGCACTTGGTTGTTCTATGTGTAATGGATAGGGACAGTGATATTTCGCGAAAAGATTTCGAGACAAGATTCAGTCCAAAGCACTGTAGGGTCGTTCAGTTTCTTTGATTGGCTCAAATATATTCTGGTCCGCGTTAGCCATTTGCGCACGAATCACGAAGGTTCGGTGTCGGAGTTACTTAGTCCTGAGTGGCTTCGTCGAAGACGGACACGGCACCAGCAGCCAATGTAGGTATAACCACATCTGAGGTGTGTATATAGTATTGAAGTCTACTGTGTGCTCCGATTTTTACGCGAAAAGTCACTGGCCCTACACATGGGGCAACGGCCAATGAAAAGAAAAGCCGAGGCTCTAAAATACGTAAGATAGTGAACTCTAGCACGCAGGTAGTTTGAAATGCGACATTAAGCTCTGCCTGTATACGCGCTTATTAGAAGCACGACCGTGCGTCATATTTCCAAGCTACGCCTCGTCGAGAACTACACAAGTTCAATACATTCACGGTTACTTCACACTTTTCTGAAGATCTGCTAAGGTTTTACTTTCAGGATATTCCTCCGTCTCGTGCANGCTTAACTAAGTCTAGAAAATCACACCGAAGGACAACGCACCGAATTTGCGCGCACTCAGTTGTAATAATATTTTGCATGAGAACTATTTCTTACTCGGCGCTACCAACGCAGATTTTTTTCTCTCTGTTTTTATTCATGTTTATTAAAAGGGAAATATTATGATGTATAAATTAAATATAGGTGAAACTTTCAGTTAAACGGAAAATAAGATACTACTATGATAACAGAGGAATTAATCACTTGAAAAAAATTAAATACGTCTTACATTGGGGTGATTTTACAAAGGTTTGATTCAAAAATAGTGGAGAAACCGCGATTATATTATATTATCCCCCAGTCGTTCTCTAAGCTTGCGGCATACCCTATAAGTAGCGCCAGTGACTTTTCGCGTAAAAATCGGAGCACACAGTAGACTTCAATACTATATACACACCTCAGCTGTTGTTATACCTACATTGGCTGCTGGTGGTGCAGTGTCCGTCTCCGACCAAGCCACTTAGGACTAAGTAACTCCGACACTGGACTTCGTGATTCGTGCGCAAACGGTTAACACGGGCCAGGACATTTTCTAGCCAATCAAAGAAGCTGGACGACCCCACAGTGCTTTGGAATGTATCTTGTCTCGAAATCTTTTCGCGAGATATCACTCCCCCTAACAACTATAAGCCTCCTTAGTTGCATATAAGATACAATAAGTTAAATAAAATTCGGCACTACTCTTTCTAGACGTGCCCACACGAAAGCTCACCTAGTGCGTCACTGCCGGTTACGTCAAGTTTCTTCTCTTCGTGTTAAATTCTCCACACAGGCCCTTAAACGCGTGATGTAATTATTCGGAGTTCCGGCGAGTGTTTGTCACTCCTGTTATCAGACAATTAAAGTAACTAGTACGTGTCTTTCGGAAGTATGTACTTGGTGTTGGTCCGATCCTGTTTCCAATCTGTTTTTCTCCGCGACCTCACGCAACAGCTGGCCGCTCGGCTGGCCCTAGAGTTCACGAAGGCTGTTCGTCAGTTGCCAATAACATGCACACTGTATGCACTGGAAGCGACTAAACGTACCGTAATGACTATTTTAAAGTATTTCTTGACTCGGAATGTTAATTACAGGCATGTAGTTAGAGACCTGAAGAACTCGCGTATTCATTTTTGGAACACTCTATGGATTCAAAACACGTGCATTTATATAACTTTAGCCATTGGTCCACGCGGTGTTTGGCACCTCCTGGAGAACGGTGTCCAATTGTCGCCTACCACTGTGACAGCAGACAACCAACGTGCAGTTGATATCAGCATATTTGTACATGAGACTGTAGAGTCTAGCCTGCAGGTCATTGAAATAGCGAATTTTTCAGGTCTCTGCATATAGTCTATTCGTGGTTCCTTGGCAATTTTATTAACCAAATCATTGGAAAATAGACCCATGCCCGAGGTGTTTTGTAGTCTCCTAATTACGCCGAGTTTCTTAACCGTTTTATACTTGTGTTAACTTAAAAGTACGTTATTATTAGAGACCTGAAAATTTTGCGTTTTCTTTTCGGGACAAGCTAGAATTCAAATTCCCGTACGTTTGTATTGCTAATACTATTGGTCCACCCGTTAAATTACACCTCCTGGACAACTCTGAGCCAATAATAAATACACAGTAAAATGCGGACCGAATCACCGTCTTCCGCTAATACAACAAGCAACCAATGAACAGTGATATCTGCATAATTTTGCATACGAAAATGGAGTATAGCCTACAGGTCATTAAACTCACGAATTTTTCAGGTCTCTAGTTATTATTTATTAAATTGAACATTTATTAATATCTTATTTATAAATTTTATTTTTTCATTTTAAATAATATAAAGAGAACCATGTGTTGGTATAGTGTAGTCAGAAACAGTTCTTGTGGAGAACATTATTGAACTGAGTGGTCACGAATGAGGAACGTGGTCCCTCTGCTGTAATTTTCTAAACCCTGTTATGCTTTGTTTGAATAAGGTGGAGGAATACCCTGAAAGTAGAACTTTAGCAGGGCTTCGGAAAAGTGGGAAGTTACCGTGAATGTACTATAATAATGGCAATTACAGGCAACATTCATAACACCATTTTTTGTTTCTGCCGACGCCTGTGCCATAATAAGTTCCAGGTCGGTGCAGGTTCGAGCATGTTCGTTCCTGTTTTTCGGAAGTCACTACAAGTTGCAACTCGTTTTGTTCTTGTTTGTACAGGAAATTTCCGGTCAGGACATGTTACTTAAGTGCAAGTGTAATTAATTTGTGTGTTTATGGTCGATCTCGGCGTGCGGTGCAACATAACTTAATTTAACCTAACCTAACCTCACATATCCGTAACCTTACTTAACCTAACGTAACATAATCTAACCTATGGCGCCATAATCTAACCTACTTTTCCACGCGTATATTATGTGATATTCAGGGCTACCTTTTTTCGTGAACAGATTTACGCGAAGGCTGAGTCCTGGGGCATACGTGCGTTGGTTATTTTTTAAATGTCTTTGCCGGGAGACAGTTCCTTACCTGACTGGGCCAATCAGAATTACGTAACTTCGACAACGAGTATCCGTGATTCGCGGGCGGAAATCGGCAAAGCATAAGGGTCAAAATCATCCACTCACCAAAGGGGACCTGAGCTCTAGTGTTTTGGAGTACAAGTGATCCTGAAATCTTTCTGTGAAAAGCAGGCGACCCTGATGATATTGTCTGAGAACTGAGGCTAATTAATTAAGTAATTCACTACCATTATCCAAAATACCATCCTAACTCATGTTATAAATGCGAAAGTGTGTTTGTTTGTTTGTTTGTCCTTATTTCACGTTTTAGCGGAGCAACATATCGACGTCATTTTTTTGCACAGAGATATTTGGAGGGTCGGGAAGTGGTGTAGGTTACTTTTTATCCCGAAAAAATATCTCATTCCCTCGGGAAAATTTTTTTTTGTAAATATAGAGCTTGGGGTGCAATGCTGCGTCAATGTAAGTTGTTTGTGTGGGACGACGTCGCAACGGAGCAACGGATCGACGTGATTTTTGTACAAATATATATATATATATAATATATATAAATATTATAAATATATACTTAAAAATATAAAATATAAAAAATAAAATATATATAAATATTACAAATATGTATTATAAATNACATGCGCAACGACTCTCTCGTCGCCTCTACGCGCAAAGCACTGAACTGGCGTGCAGTCTTGCCGTCGATGAGGCGCCTTTACGAGACTTTCAGCGCAGACCTTATCGTTTATGGCGTAGTAATAAAAATAAAGGTTTGATGCACGTCCCCCTTAATTTTTTAATGTTTTGTACCGGGGTGTTCATACCTGAAAATGACTGCGAAAACACCCGTTTGAGCCAATATCACTGTCACAAAACATGCTTTAGAGAGGGATGGAAGAACTGAAAAACGTATACAGACGTGTAACGTTTCTTAAATGTTATTCGTAAGCATGCCTCACTCAGACACGTTGGGCTGTTTTTTTTAATAANAATGTTATTCGTAAGCATGCCTCACTCAGACACGTTGGGCTGTTTTTTTTAATAAAGCGTTTTCTACTGGAGCTCTGCAAGCCGTTCGGCGGCCTACCCAGGCGGCCTCCTTAAGGCTCCCGCCTAGTGAGAGGTGTGTTTATGGGAGCGAGGCAAAATCGGTGAAACCCTACGGCGACTCCGTGAAGACACTGCAGACGAAGCATTAATTCACAAGTAGTTTTCGTAGGTTTCTCTGCGACATAGTATTATGTCAGCGTCATTCAAAGCGTAAATTATTCAAAAGAACATGATTGATTGTACATTATTCTGCTTGGGAAAGAACAATTGATAGGGCCACTTTCAACTCGACGTTACAATTACGGTGGCAAATAACCGGCAAGTAATGAACGCTGTACAGTATAGTGGGCATGTCCGGTGTTGTGTGAACCAATAGGGCGGTTGTAAATGGGAATCCAGAGACCAGAACAACTGATGGTAGTGCAGTCGTGAACATCGGCGACACGCTTCTAGCCTGACTAAGCTGCCACTGGCCCCTTGACATTTTATCCCGCCAAACGGTGTGCAAAGCTCCAGCAGTAGACTCGTTCACGTTTGACATGTTGCAGAACAAGGAAAATCGTGGCAAGTGCTGTACAGGTCCAGAACGTAGCGCCAATGTGGACATCGCCTTTCCTTGGACAATGCCACTGGTCACTGCTCACGAACCAACTATTTTGCACTTGGTTGTTCTATGTGTAATGGATAGGGACAGTGATATTTCGCGAAAAGATTTCGAGACAAGATTCAATCCAAAGCACTGTAGGGTCGTTCAGTTTCTTTGATTGGCTAAAATATATTCTTGTCCGCGTTAGTCATTTGCGCATGAATCACGAAGGTTCAGTGTCGGAGTTACTTAGTCCTGAGTGGCTTGGTCGAAGACGGACACGGCACCAGCAGCCAATGGAGGTATAACAACAGCTGAGGTGTGTATATAGTATTGAAGTCTACTGTGTGCTCCGATTTATAAGCGAAAAGTCACTGGCCCTAGTAATGGAGAGACATCTAAAAAATTCGCGGGTTCAATGACCTGAGGGCTAGACTCTACAGTCTTATGTACAAATATGCTTATATCAACGGCGCATTGGTTGTCTGATGTCGCAGTGGTAGGCGAATATTGGACACCGTTCTCCAGGAGGTGTCAAACACCGCGTGGACCAATAGCTAAAAGTTATGTAAACGCACGTGTTTTGAATCCTAGCTTGTCCCAAAATGAATCCGCGAATTTTTCAGGTCTCTGGTAATGGATCTACTGAAAACCTTCCCCAGGCCCCAAAATGTCAGGTAATTTACGGAACTTGTAAGTTTTTCTAGCACCAAAAGTTTCTTATTTTGCAACACTTGAAAGGAAAAACTTAATGTGTACGTCAAGGGGTTAGATGTGCACTGCACCCAAAGGCTTACTGTAAAAGGGCGTGTCTGCAAAAAATTCAAATGTAAACAAACCAGTTCATCAATGTTGACCGCGTGACCTTAACAGCTGTAATGGCGATGGGCGAGAAAATTTTCTCTCTCAGAAGACGAAAATGGATTTGCCTCATACTTAGTGCGTGGGTCCGGGCACGCGATTTTCGCGGAAATAATTCTGTGGGGGCTATATTGCAATATCCTATATGCACTCTTGCAGTTTTCCGTCCGTTATTGGCCGCGTGTCTTCGTCGGA
This sequence comes from Clitarchus hookeri, assembly GCA_002778355.1. Lineage (NCBI taxonomy): Eukaryota > Metazoa > Arthropoda > Insecta > Phasmatodea > Phasmatidae > Clitarchus > Clitarchus hookeri. The sequence continues at coordinate 53,180 of NQII01008398.1, read as the reverse complement.
AGACAGTGCGCTCTCTACTGAGCCAATGAGAAGCAGCTCGCCCAGGTAATGGACGCCTGTGTTTCGACGTACCCAAGACGTGCAGCAGTTTAAACCACGCAATCGCGAAAGTGGATCTAAAGTTAAAGTGTTTTGAAACACAGCTCGGCGGAAATTATTTTCGCGAGAATCGGGTGTTCTTATTTATTGGCAGGGAAGGATAAAATTTCGCGGATTCATTCCAGGACGAACTAGACTTCAAACACATGTAATTTTATCTTACATTTGTAGGGCCAGTGACTTTTCGCGTAAAAATCGGAGCACACAGTAGACTTCAATACTATATACACACCTCAGCTGTTGTTGTACCTCCATTGGCTGCTGGTGCCGTGTCCGTCTTTGACCAAGCCACTCAGGACTAAGTAACTCCGACACTGAACCTTCGTGATTCGTGCGCAAACGGTTAACACGGGCTAGAACATTTTTTAGACAATCAAAGAAGCTGGACGACCCTACAGTGCCTTGTCGAAATCTTTTCGCGAAATATCACTGCCCCTACCTATAAGCCTCCTTAGTTACATAGAAGATACCATAAGTTAAATAAAATTCGACAATACTCTTTCTAGACGTGCCCACACGAAAGATAACCTAGTGCGTCACTGCCGGTTATGTCGAGTTTTTTCTCTTCATGTTAAATTCTCCACATAGGCCCTTAAACGCGTGATGTAATTATTCGGAGTTCCAGCGAGTGTTTGTCACTCCTGTTATCAGAAAATTAAAGTAACTAGTACGTGCCTTTCGGAAGTATGTACTTGGTGTTTGTCCGATCCTGTTTCCAATCTGTTTTGCTCCGCGACCTCACGCAACAGCTGGCCGCTCGGCTGGCCCTAGAGTTCACGAAGGCTGTTCGTCAGTTGCCAATAACATGCACACTGTATGCACTGGAAGCGACTAAACGTACCATAATGACTATTTTAAAGTATTTCTTGACTCGGAATGTTAATTACAGGCATTTAGTTAGAGACCTGAAGAACTCGCGTATTCATTTTTGGAACACGCTATGGATTCAAAACACGTGCGTTTATATAACTTTAGCCATTGGTCCACGCGGTGTTTGGAACCTCCCGGAGAACGGTGTCCAATTGTCGCCTACCACTGTGACAGCAGACGACCAATACACAGTTGATATCGGCGTATTTGTACATAAGACCGTAGAGTCTAGCCTGCAGGTCATTGAACTCGCGAATTTTTCAGGTCTCTACATATAGTCTATTCGCGGTTCCTTAGCAATTTTTTTGACCAAATCATTGGAAAAAAGCCCCATGCCTGACGTGTTTTGTAGTCTCCTAACTACGCCGAGTTTCTTAAGCGTTTTATACTTGTTTTAACTTAAAAGTATGTTATTATTAGAGACCTGAAAAATTCGCGTTTTCTTTTCGGGACAAGCTAGAATTCAAATCCCCGTAAGTTTGTATTGCTATTGCTATTGGTCCACCCGTTAAATTACACCTTCTGGACAACTCTGAGCCTATAATAAATACACAGTAAAATGTAGACCGAATCACCGTCTTCCGCTAAAACAACAATCAAACAATGAATAGTGATATCTGCATGATTTTACATACGAAAATGGAGTATAGCCTACAGGTCATTGAACTCGCGAATTTTTCAGGTCTCTAGTTATTATTTATTAAATTAAACATTTATTAATATCTTATTTATAAATTTTATTTTTTCATTTTAAATAATATAAAGAGAACCGTGTGTTGGTATAGTGTAGTCAGAAACAGTTCTTGTGGAGAACATTATTCAACTGAGTGGTCACGAATGAGGAACGTGGTCCCTCTGCTGTAATTCTCTAAACCCTGTTATGCTTTGTTTGAATAAAGTGGAGGATACCCTGAAAGTAGAAGTGTAGCAGGGCTTCGGAAAAGTTGGAAGTTACCGTGAATGTACTATAATAATGGCAATTACAGGCAACATTCATAACACCATTTTTTGTTTCTGCCGACGCCTGTGCCATAATAAGTTCCAGGTCGGTGCAGGTTGGAGCATGTTCGTTCCTGTTTTTCGGAAGTCACTACAAGTTGCAACTCGTTTTTTTCTTGTTTGTACAGGTAATTTCCGGTCAGGACATGTTACTTAAGTGCAAGTGTAATTAATTGGTGTGTTTATGGTCGATCTCGGCGTGCGGTGCAACATAACGTAATTTAACCTAACCTAACCTCACATATCCGTAACCTTACTTAACCTAACGTAATATAATCTAACCTATGGCGCCATAATCTAACCTACTTTTCCACGCGTATATTATATGATAATCAGGGCTACCTTTTTTCGTGAACAGATTTACGAGAAGGCTGAGTCCTGGGGCATACGTGCGTTGGTTATTTTTTTAAATTTCTTTGCCGGGAGACAGTTCCTTACCTGACTGGGCCAATCAGAATTACGTAACTTCGATACTGAGTTTCCGTGATTCGCGGGCGGAAATCGGCAATGCATAAGGGTTAAAATAGTCCACTCTCGAAAGGGGACCGAAGCTCTAGTGTTTTGGAGCACAAGTGATCCCGAAATCTTTCCGCGAAAAGCAGGCGGTCGTGATGATATTGTCTGAGAACTGAGGCTAATTAATTAAGTAATTCACTACCATTTTCCAAAATACCATTCTAACTCATGTTATAAATGCGAAAGTGTGTTTGTTTGTTTGTTTTTCCTTCTTTCACGTCGCAACGGAGCAACGGATCACCGTGATTTTTGTACAGATATATATATATATATATATATATATATAATATTATAAATATATACTTAAAAATATAAAATATTAAAAATTAAAAATTTATATAAATATTACAAATATATATTGTAAATATATATCATTAATATATATTATAAATATATATATTATTAAAAACTAATATTATAAAGCGTGTGAGACAGCGATAGCGCTAAGAACCGGAGAAACGCCGGCTTTCAAATGGCCGACACGCGCGCATTCCTGCTGCCCGTCGAACACAGAAGCCTGCTCTTGGAAAACACATTAAGCGCCCGGTCCCTCTCTTTATCTCCTTCTTGTTCTCTAAGACCGAAAAAAAATTATCTTCCNAAATGTGAAAGTGAGTTTGTTTGTTTGTTTGTCCTTGTTTCACCTAAACAATAATTCCGTAGTCCACGCGAGCGGAGCCGCGGGCACATCTAATTAATTATAAAATTAGGTGCTCCGTATTGATGTGTGCCACAAGTCTTTGATTCCAGGGCGTACGTGACGCCCTCTGCGCTGTGCGCAGAGGAGTTGTGAAGTCGATGCAGGAGATGGAAAGGTGGGCGATGTCCGAAGGCAGGTTCGTTGACAACGTGCTCGAGCAGTTAGCGTGTAAAGAGGCCAGGCGTGTGAGACAGCGATAGCGCTAAGAACCGTAGAAACGCCGGCTTTCAAATGGCCGACACGCGCGCATTCCTGCTGCCCGTCGAACACAGATGCCTGCTCTGGGAAAACACGTTAAGGACCCGGTCCCTCTCTTTATCTCTTTCTTGTTCTCTAAGACCAAAAAAAAAGTATCTTCCTCTGCCGACTACTCCAACGACCCGTCCATACGTGTGAGTAGGGCCAGTGACTTTCCGCGTAAAAATCGGAGCACACGGTATACTTCAATACTATATACACACCTCAGCTGTTGTTATACCTCCATTGGCTGCTGGCGCCGTGTCCGTCTTTGACCAAGCCACTCAGGACTAAGTAACTCCGACACTGAACCTTCGTGATTCGTGCGCGAACGGTTAACACGGGCCAGTAACATATTTTAGCTAATCAAAAAGAAGCTGGACGACCCTACAGTGCTTTGGACTGTATCTTGTCTCGAAATATTTTCGCGAAATATCACTGCCCNTGGACGACCCTACAGTGCTTTGGACTGTATCTTGTCTCGAAATATTTTCGCGAAATATCACTGCCCCTAGGAATAACTATTCAAATGATCCAATTACGAAAGTTTATCTAACTATAGTGCGTTGGAACACAGCTTGTTCTAAAACATATATATACATATATATACAGGTGCCGCTACGCATAAGCAAAACCAAGTTGAGTTGGGAAAGAAATCTGCCGCCTTTCGGTAAAACAGCTTCGTGTAAACTGTGCAAGGTTCGTTTTCCAAACGCGAAGCTGTAGAAAAGTCGGAGATTTTCCGTATTTTGTATTTACGGAGCTCAGTTCAGTATTTCATCATTGCGGATTACGTCTCAGTATATTTNCGGAGATTTTCCGTATTTTGTATTTACGGAGCTCAGTTCAGTATTTCATCATTGCGGATTACGTCTCAGTATATTTGCTGTACATTTCTGTAAAAAAAAACTTCCTTTCCATAAATACATGAAAAATTTTAACGGTCCACANTCGGAGATTTTCCGTATTTTGTATTTACGGAGCTCAGTTCAGTATTTCATCATTGCGGATTACGTCTCAGTATATTTTCTGTACATTTCTGTAAAAAAAAAACTTCCTTTCCATAAATATATGAAAAATTTTAACGGTCCATTTGATAAACCAAATTTACAGTCGAATTATTGCTTTGCACGTATGTATGAAGCTCCTGTCCCATTTCACTGCATAAATAAGGATTCTGGCGCTCTAGTGTAGTGCGTTTATGATTGGTTTCCTAAGAAAGTAGCCTAGTAAAAAAAGCCTTCAACTACCATTCATAGAATTAAAAACTAGCTAGAGTATTATTTCATTATATTGGCTATTTTATATAGCTTTTTTGGTGTCTGCGCCTACAGATGAGAGAAAAAAAAATTTTAGGTAAAGAGCAAAATGTGTGAGCGCATGTGGACAAACCATGCTAGTGATTTCTTACAAGAAACATGTCATAGGAAGGACCACGTGTTTTTAGCGAGATATCCATGCGTTGCCTAGACTCGATATATTACGTGCACACCTGAGTATATTCTTTCGTTGTGGGTAGAGACCGGAAAAATTCGCGAGTTCAATGACCTGTAGGCTAGACTCTACAGTCTTATGTATAAATATGCCGCTATTAAATGCACATTGGTTGTCTGCTGTCACAGTGGAAGGCGGCGAATGGGCCAGCCAGCGTTCTCCAGGAGGAGTCAAACACCGTGTGCACCAATGGCTAAAGTTATATCAACACGCGTGTTATGAATTATGGCTTGTCTCAAAATGAATAAGCGAATTTTTCAGGTCTCTAGTTATGGGCCGCGTGTCTTTGTGAGAGAGATTTTCTTACGCGAGTGGGTGAATCAGAAATAAGTTATTGTGACACTGTGCTCGCATAACTTAAACCAACCCTAAGCACAATCACATAATACAATAGTCGCGCCGGGCTAAGAAAGGACTTGGCCCCGCCTACCCAAGTGAAAGAGAGAGACAGAACGACTTGCAAAGCACCAACCACAGGTAGTGGTAGGCGGGCAGACTAATCTGCAGGCACTCCCTCCCACCTGCCGTACCACCGTCGTCCAATTGTTTCCTTTCCCGGGGAGAAGTGGCCCGACATTGCCAGAGTTCCCAAGTCCTAAGTTACAGCAATGCTGCTATAGTTTATGTTACATACCATAAATAGTGTATTAATACTGCAAATTTTACAGCCATTAACATTCCGCTAACCTGATAAAATATTTCTAACACTGCTTGATACACAATATTATACGTCTGAACATTTGAGGGCACATTTTAACCCTTTCACGCCCACTTCGATGTACAGTTTCAGGCGTTTGTAAACCAAACATTTTATGATCCGTGCTGTACTTAAGCCGACACAGCACTTATTTCGTTGTGACAGCCAATGAGCTGCAGGCTTTAAAGTTCGGCTACAGTTATATGAACCAATTATGGACTAGACCAGTAAGATGGTTTGCGAATCATTTACCCACAGGTAAGATCATAGATCAGTAGAGACGTGAAGAATTTGCTGATTCATTTTGAGACAAGCTAGAATTCAAAACACCTGTGTTTATATAACTTTAGCCATTGGTCCACACTGTTTTTTACGCCTCCTGGAGAACCTTGGCCCAATCGTCGCCTTCCACTGTGACAGTAGACAACCAATGCGCAGTTAATATCAGCATATTTGTACATAAGACTGTAGAGTCTAGCCTGCAGGTCATTGAACTCGCGAATTATTCAGGTCTCTATTGATCAGTGAGCTTGGCAGTGTACTGCCTATACCAAACATTGCCTGCACCTGCCTGATGTACATAATTGTGTACATTGGGACCGACTGGGTTGAAACAACACACCTGCCACACAGAGCGCGATCAGTGAGTAGCGAGTGTACATCGTCTTCAACTCTACCTCTCGCGCTCTCTCCCTCACGTTGGAGCAGCAGAGAGCGTTCTTTGCGATGTCAAGGATGCTCAGAAGAGTACTCTCTCTTGACGAAATGGGACAGAGCCATGATGTAGGCGAGAGTCAAAATTGTTAATGAGAATGGGGTGTTGAGATCCGATGAGCGTGGAGCGTGGTGAGTACGGAGCAGCGCCGGATTGCAAGGACGAGGGGAAAGGGGGAGACCCCCGAGAAAACCCGCCGACCAGCGGCATCGTCCGGCACGATTCCCACGTGCGAAAATNTAGGGGAAAGGGGGAGACCCCCGAGAAAACCCGCCGACCAGCGGCATCGTCCGGCACGATTCCCACGTGCGAAAATCCGGGCGTGACCCCGCCGGGAATCGAGCCCTGTTCGCCTTGGTGGGGGCGAGCGCTCTAGCCACTGCGAAACGCGGCCCCTGTTAATAAGAAGGAAGATAAGAGTTTAGCGTAATTTTTTTTATGTCAGAGGACTAAACTTGTAAACATTTGTTATGTGCTCTTTTAACTTCTGCCATTGTTCGAAAACCAGAGTCATGCGCTCTTGAAGTACATTCGAGTAAATAACAAACGTACAACGGCGGGACGCGATCACGCAGGTGAATGACGTCACAGAGTAGACAGTACAAAGACACGAAATTACGTGGCGGCTCCTTTGATGTACGTGTAAACACGCTCTGATACGTTGCGTGGGGCGCTGCGAAAACTGGTCCTGCGTTGGATTGGCTATCGCATTCTGAATAAGATTCCCCATTGGCTGGGCAGCCCGCTGGCGAGTTAGCTGGCCGACGCTGTTATTATGGTGGTATGATTGGACTGCGTTCATTGCCGACCGTGAAACTAAGTAAAAGTCGCACATACACAGAACTCAGCAAAACAAAAAACGAAAAAATCCTTACACACCACCACAGACAGGTAATTAGGAAAAGCGTTTTCCTTGTCAATAGAATTTTTTAAAACAACGAAAAGATGGACGAACAACTTATTATTACAAAANTAGGAAAAGCGTTTTCCTTGTCAATAGAATTTTTTAAAACAACGAAAAGATGGACGAACAACTTATTATTACAAAACTGGACAGACAACAAAAGCGAACCAATGAAGAAAAGACAACACAATGATGAAAATGAAAACACCCCACGAGTGAACAAAACAGTGGTCACAGTTAAACAATAAAAACTCAAAAGCCGCAAAAATAGGACAAAAACAGCAATGAAACACAAGTCAGGATAAGTATTCCTTGNTAGGAAAAGCGTTTTCCTTGTCAATAGAATTTTTTAAAACAACGAAAAGATGGACGAACAACTTATTATTACAAAAATGGACAGACAACAAAAGCGAACCAATGAAGAAAAGACAACACAATGATGAAAATGAAAACACCCCACGAGTGAACAAAACAGTGGTCACAGTTGAACAATAAAAACTCAAAAGCCGCAAAAATAGGACAAAAACAGCAATGAAACACAAGTCAGGATAAGTATTCCTTGNGAACAATAAAAACTCAAAAGCCGCAAAAATAGGACAAAAACAGCAATGAAACACAAGTCAGGATAAGTATTCCTTGCCGGATTATAAAACCAAATAGAATGAACCCTACGGACGACACAGGAACCACAAAACTAACCAGAGAAAAGAACAGCTGAATCAAGAGAGAGAGTACGCAGAACGACGAAAAATGATAACACAAAAAAACAATTGTAGTCTTCACAACGTTTTTTTTTTTTTTTTTTTTTGTTTGCCTGGATCTCCGAACAAGATCAAGTGTTTGACCAAGTCCGAGGATCCCTTGCAGTTTTTTATTAAGGACCTGACCCATGGGGGTTTTTTTCTCATGCCTAAGGGGTTGCCCTTGGTATTTTGGTTGGGGGTGTAATAACATTTCCTGATATTTGATTTATTTAATTCTTGATTTATATTTTTAAACTCTTAGTTGCATAACTTATATTCTAAGTGAAATCTGGGTTTGAATTTGCATTTGATTGTAATTTATTTAATAATGAGTGGTGTAAGTCTTCATGACGTTTCGGGGCCTGCTGAGGTATACAAACGATTCTGGCACACTTCCGAGCGCACCAATAGGAGGGCAGGTAGACTCTGGTTGGCGGTGCTGGTTGGCAAATGGCCTTCCTACATATTTCTGGCAAGCGACGCCATTTTTCTGGTGTGTGCGGCTGTAGTTAGCGACACAGACAGCTGTTTATCCTCTGTATTCCTGTTCACTCTGTGATGACGTTATGTAAGGGTTCACCCAGGAATCAAATCACGAGCTGTTCTCAAGGAAGTACAGTGCAGTGCAGTCCAGCATGACATCGTCTCTGTTAACGGGTGCTAATATTTCCTCAAGCTGGACTGTGGAAAGTCGCCAAGCTTGATGGTGGCCTTGAACGCGACTTTCCCTGCCGATCGCCCCTGACTGTGTCAGAGAGAGACAGAGTGATCAATGCCAGCAAGTCCAGTAGTGTTGTCACACCGCCACTTCCTAGTTCAGTGCCGTTAGTTTTATTTACAACTTTCATTAAAAATAATATAAACATATGTCATTACTAGAGACCTGAAAAATTCGCGTTTTCATTTCGGGACAAGCTAGAATTCAAATCCCCGTGCGTTTGTATTGCTGATGCTATTGGTCCACCCGTTAAATATGTGGAGGACCTGTTGAGACTCGGTTATTATTTATGACAGTAAAATGCAGACCGAATAACCGTCTTCCGCTAATGCAACAAGCAACCAATGAACAGTGATATCTGAATGATTTTGCATACGAAAATGGAGTATTGCCTACAGGGCATTGAACTCGCGAATTTTTCTGTGCTCCTGTATCCTATGGCTTAGGTGCAGTTTTCTTTTGGCTGGGCCAATCAGAATTAAGTAATTCCTACTTTTAGTGCACGGGATTCGTGGGCAAACACCTATAATTAGACACCTGAAAAATTCGCGGATTCATTTTGGGACAAGCTAGGATTCAAAACACGTGCGTTTATATAACTTCAGCCATTGGTCCACGCGGTGTTTGACAACTCCTGGAGAACGGTGTCCAATCGTCGCCTTCCACTGCGACAGCAGACAACCAATGCGCAGTTGATATCAGCATATTTGTACATAAGTCTGTAGAGTCTAGCCTGCAGGTCATTGAAATCGCGAATTTTTCAGGTCTCTACCTATTATTAAGGACCCATTGTTTTTCGCGAAAAAAAAATTCAGGACAATTTGTGTTCCAACGCATTTTAGTTCAAAACCACTTTCGTAATTGGATCATATTAATATATTGTTACGCGTCTTATATGTCTGCCCGCGAATCATGAACGGCCAGTAACCGGAGAAACTTGATTCCGATTGGCTCCCTCGTGTAACGGACTGCCTTCCCCACAACGACGAGCGGCCATTAGTCACACGTAGACTGCAAGTGTGTACATAGGATAATGAAGTCTAGCCTCCATGCAAAACTTTTTCGCTAAAACAGGTGGTCCTACCTTTTATTACGGACACCACATTTTCGCGAATAAGAGTTCCTTTTGGTTCTATTTCAAAATAGTTAAGTCAGCTGCACTTTCGCGATCAGATGATTAAATCTACTACAGGTCTTAAACGTCGTCCCAAGTTTTAATGCAGGTCTTATATGGTAAGACGTTGTGTTTTTTTATTCTATTTCTTAAATAACTGCGGGCGGAGACCTGAAAAATTCGCGAGTTCAACGACCTGTAGGCTGAACTCGACACTCTTACGTACGAACATGCCGATGTCAACTGAACATTGGTTGTCTGCTGTCACAGTGGTAGGCGACGATTGGGCCAGCGTTCTCCAGGAGGTGTCAGACATCGTGTGGTCCAATTGCTGAAGTTATACAAGCACACGTGTTTTGAATTCTATCTTGCCCCAAAATGAATCAGCGAATTTTTCAGGTCTCTACCAATAACTGAAGATAAATTGTAGGTGTGTCTTTATATTGTAGATATCTAGCCTGTATGCATATATTTTCGCGAAAACCTGGTTTCCCCACCTACTCTCATTGGATGATAAAGTTTTGAGATGGCTTAAATATTTAAATAGAAATATAAAACGTTTCGAGTATAAGAATAACTTGTAGGCCATTGAAATTGAGACACGGTTAAACACTCGGGNTTAAATTGAGACACATTTGAACACTCGGGCGTCCACACACACGAACACACACAAACGCGCACGATAAAAATGACAAAGGGGAAATTTCTCACATGTCCGCCGTATTTTGTAATCTTAGAAGTAGAAAAAAATTCCCTGCGGTTAGTTCCACGCGTTGAGGTTTTATCTGAAATAAATTTTGTGTGTCATGAAACGTGAAGCTTTTGCTAGGCCTTGTAAACACGACCAGAAAAAAAAACGGGCAAAGTGGGACGGATTGTTCCCTCCGTTTATGACGACGGTGCCAGAAGGAAGTAGGTTACGATAACCCGCGCCTTAGTTGTTTCTGTCACAAGTCCGATATGCAAGGCACGTTTCACAAGAAGTGGTTTTTATGTTTTAACCGTTTACAGCACGAGGCAGTAACCAGCAATGTAAATCCTAGTTGTGTGGAAGGAAACCATTCGCTGTCCGGTCTATTTCTTGGGCTCGTGAATAAACTACATCGCTGATATTATCCTGCACGACGTTAAGTTCCACGAAATACTATTTCACGCAAATACCATACAGAAAATAACTACGACAGTAACGAAGCTCCTGGTATCAGGAAGACTTTCGGGAATCCGTTTCAACACTAGCAAACTTAATCCTCCCCCAGTAACAAATGAAAATATNCTTAATCCTCCCCCAGTAACAAATGAAAATATTTATTGGAACGAAATTTTTTGTTGGAGCTGTACTAGCATCGGCTTAACGCTCTATGACTAGGGGCAGTGATATTTAGCGAAAATATTTCGAGACAAGATACAGTTCAAAGCAATGTAGGGTCCTCCAGCTTCTTTGATTGGCTAAAAAATGTTCTGGCCCGCGTTAACCGTTTGCGCACGAATCACGAAGGTTCAGTGTCGGAGTTACTTAGTCCTGAGTGGCTTGGTCAAAGACGGACACGGCACCAGCAGCCAATGGAGGTATAACAACAGCTGAGGTGTGTATATAGTATTGAAGTCTACTGTGTGCTCCAATTTTTACGCGAACAGTCACTGGCCGTATCTATCAAATTGTAACCAATAGAAATGCACGTGTGCTTGGTGTTAATGNATTTTTACGCGAACAGTCACTGGCCGTATCTATCAAATTGTAACCAATAGAAATGCACGTGTGCTTGGTGTTAATGACAGAAGCTCTTGTGGTCTCACCTGCCTGGAGCTTTCTTCACCGTTTGAAGCCAAGAGGTGCATCAGCGATAAGGGCGAAACTACCTCGCTCATCAAGTACGGCATCGCCACTATGCGCAAGGCTCGTAAGTGGCGTGCAGTGTTCTCGTCGCACTGCGTGAACCTGTGGGACTTCCAGCGGCGACACTGCTTCATTGGCGGAAAGTCTGTAGGAAGGTTCAGTGCAGGGCCCTTGAGTAGCTATTTGGAGATACGACGCCTTGAAAGAGCAGTTTTTTAACAATTTTGGTGTACTCGAAAAATAGTGTTTCTAACGTGGGCGAGGTCTCGAAAGCGCTCAACAGCCCTCGTCAGAAGTGTGTTTTCTTTTCGCAGATCAGCACGTTGGTAGAGACCTGAAGAATTCGCGGATTCATTTTGGGACAAGCTAAGATTCAATACACGTGCGTTTATATAACTTCAGCCATTGGTCCACGCGGTGTTTGACACCTCCTGGAGAACGGTGTTCCAATTGTCGCCTATCACTGCNTTGACACCTCCTGGAGAACGGTGTTCCAATTGTCGCCTATCACTGCGACAGCAGACAACCAGCGCCCAGTTGACATCAGCATATTTGTACATAAGACTGTAGAGTCTAGCCTGCGGGGCATTGAACTCGCGAATTTTTCAGGTCTCTACACATTGGACGCACGTTTAATAGTTTCGCAGAAGAACGTGAATTACTAACCACCTGTAACGCAGTTCAAGCGGCAGATAGGCGGCAATGGGCGATGTCTGCCACAAGTGAAAGTTTTCCTTTCTGGTTGTTCAACTCAACACTTCAGCCTTGCCTGTTGGCAGGGGCCGCGGTGGTGTAGCGGCTAGACTACTCGACTCCCACCTAGGCGAACCGGGCTCGATTCCCGGCGTGGCCGCTCCCGGATTTTGGCATGTGGGAAACGTACCGGACGATCCCGCTGGTCGGCGGGTTTTCTCGGGGATATCCCGTTTCCTTCACCCTCGTGCTCCGTCTCTGCTCCATACTCACCTCGCTTCACTCTCATCGGCTCACAAGACCTCGATGTTAAGAGCCACCCAAACTTCTTCATTTAGTGGAAATCACTAATAGATCAGTGAAATACAACCGTCATATTAATAAGTTATCTGACACTGATTATCAGTAATTCAATTCTCACTGATTTTCACTGATTTGGCTCAATTCTCACTGTTTCAAATTTAGAGAGTAAATTTTGTTTCAGCCAACAAAATCCACGCTTGAAAATAAAAAAAACTTAAGTTGGACCAAAATAAATTAGACTGTCGACAATATATCAAGTTTATAAAACTGTGTATATTTCGTTGGCCGCTCATTCGATTGCCTCGTTCGAAAATACAGCTGGTGAGTTTGTTTGAATTTTTTGTGGCGATTGGGATAGTAACAATGTTTGTTAACCGACAAAAAGTCGTTTTTTTTTCGATCCGCGAGTAGAAACAAGCGCTCAACAAACACCACTGGAATATAGCGACTTCTCCGAGTCCCGGAGGATAGGCGTGTTGCTAACGAGCAGAAGACGAGCAGTGGGCTCTTCCCACGATCGTCAGTGTAAAGCGGAAGAACGTCGTCGTCGACGACGACGACCTTGAGGCGACGACGGATCTCGCAAACTGGCAGCTTTCCACTTCTCCTTCCCCGGCACCGCGAGGCACTCTGGGTAATCTCCTGGGAAATCCCGCGCCATCCTGCCGCATCGACACACAAGGTGGTGCTTCGCAGTTGACAAAACCACGACGCCTGTCGGGTTTCTAAGCGCTGCAAACGCAGCTAGGGCATTCTTGCTATCGTTACAAAGCAATTGATACCGACAGAAAACGATTCGCCCATTTACACTCTTCAAACGTAGTTACGGCATTTTTGTTATTGTTATGAAGCAATTGATACCGACAGAAAGCAATTCGCCCATTTACACTCTTCAAACACAGTTAAGGCATTCTTGCTATCGTTACAAAGCAATTGATACCGACGGAAAACAATTCGCCCATTTACACTCTTCAAACGCAGCTAAGGCATTCTTGCTATCGTTACAAAGCAATTGATACCGACGGAAAACAATTCGCCCATTTACACTCTTCAAACGCAGCTAAGGCATTCTTGCTATCGTTACAAAGCAATTGATACCGACGGAAAACAATTCGCCCATTTACACTCTTCAAACGCAGCTAAGGCATTCTTGCTATCGTTACAAAGCAATTGATACCGACGGAAAACAATTCGCCCATTTACACTCTTCAAACGCAGCTAAGGCATTCTTGCTATCGTTACAAAGCAATTGATACCGACGGAAAACAATTCGCCCATGTACACTCTTCAAACGCTTCCACACCAAATACATACTTCTAGAACGTATCCCAGGGCCGCGGTGGTGTGGTGGACAGACCGATCACCTCCCATCTTGGCGAACCGGGTTCGATTTCCGGCGGGGTCGCTCCCGGATTTTCGCACGTGGTAATCGCGCCGGACGATGCCGGTGGCTGGCGGGTTTTCTCGGGGATCTCCCGTTTACCTCTCCCTTGCATGCCGGCGCTTGCTCCACGGTCCCCTCGCTTGACCATCGTCGACTCTAAAGACCCCGATGTTATGAGCTCTCCTCTCGACAAATACACTTTTGTGCGCAGCTGTAGCGGCAGTTTCAAACGACGATATGCGTTCGAGAAACAAAAATTGTGGATTATTTTTTAGAGCAAATTATAAATAAATTTCTTACAACAGCGTATAAACCTTTCATAGGCTGCTCACAGTTATTTAAGCACTTTTGAAATCAACCTTTGAAAAATGTCACTACCTATACCTGCATATATTTTAAATGGTACACACTGACTGCCAAGCACCAAGTAAAGTTGGTAACGATGAAGGTGAAAGTAGTAACATGTTTTAACAATGAATGAAAGTGTTAGGTAAAAATTTGTGAATATTAAAACTATTTCTTTTCCTTTTTTTTAAATGCATATAACTAGAAACCTGAAGAATTCGCGGATTCATTTTGGGACAAGCTAGAATTCAAAACACGTGCGTTTATATAACTTTAGCCATTGGTCCACGCGGTATTTGACACCTCCTGGAGAACGGTGTCCAATTGTCGCCTACCACTGTGACGGCAGACAACCAATGCGCAGTTGATATCAGCATGTTTGTACACAAGATTGTAGAGTCTAGCCTGCAGGTCATTTAACTCGCGAATTTTTCAGGTCTCTAGTCATGGGTATATGATTCAAGATGTCAAAACTTTTTTTTTGGCAGTGTTAAACGATTTCTTGAAATAATCTGTAACTGTGGCCTTTGCGAGTGTGTTGCGAGTGTGGGTGGTAATCGCTCGTGTGCCACTTTCACTTCTGCAATTATATCGATTCTCTTGCGCAGGTTGTCTAGCGACCATTGCACCTCGCGACTTCCTAGGAACGACAGTTCGTTTCTGGAACCGAGGGAAAATTTTTTTTTTTTTTCATAGCCTATATTTTGCTGGAGAATTGTGCAAAACTTATCAACAGGGACACTTGATTTTAAAGAAAAAGTGTTCCAGGGATTCTAGACTAAACCCGTTCGGTCAAAAATTTAAATTTCCCAGCCGAGGTGTTTCGATCGTGTAATGTTTTGACGTGCACTGTACTTGCGACTACTGTACGTTCAGCAGCCAGCGAACACCGTGCTCCCGCTCAATGACGTCACCATCAGCCACTCATAAGCGAGAGATGGGGTAGTGTTCACAAACCAGAGTACATGTTGGGGAAACTCTCAAAGCATTGGCTACTGATTCCTCGCTGTGTACAGCAGTCGTCATGAATATCCTTCATGTGCAACATGTCCACGAGCGTCGACATACGGACTGAACGAGCTAATATAGTTTTTTCCCGTATTATAATCACACATTTTTTAAATCAAACCTTTGAAAAATAACCATTTATGTATGACGTGTTTGGTTTATTTCTAAACAGGCCATGTATCGCACACGTTTTATACGTTTTTTGATATGAAAGTGTTGGTTTTTTTTGTTAGACGTGGTTTTAACTCGTATTTTATATATAAGATATAATATAGCTTTTGTAATTAACATAAATAAAACAGGGAGAGTATAAACGTGTGTTAGAAATGCCTAGTAATAAATTATTCGCATGTAAAATACCACTGGGTTGAGTGCGCACAGATACGATGCGTAGCGTTGTGTAATTTCAGAGACTTGGCCAAGGTTTTGTTTGAACGAGGCGGAGGAATATCATGGAAGTAGAACTTTAACATAGCTTCAGAAAAGTGCGAAGTTACCGTGAATGACCTATATAACAACATATCGATAACTATGGGCAGTGATTTTTTTTTTCCCCAAAAGTTGATATCAAAAATACTGACATTACCGTGAGCAACCTTAGCCGACCATTTGACAGTCCTGTTGGCGATTGACGAGTCAAAGTTGGGTACTTGCGCAGTAGACGAATATCGGTCTACTTCATCATTAGTCTATGGTTGCTGCACCAAATGTTTTATTTTTATATGTGAGTAAAAGGAATAATAATGATTGGTATAGGCTGTTCACAGTTAATTCAGCATTTTGAAACCAACATTTGAAGAATGTCACTGCCCTCAAATGTATATATT
This sequence comes from Clitarchus hookeri, assembly GCA_002778355.1. Classification (NCBI taxonomy): domain Eukaryota; kingdom Metazoa; phylum Arthropoda; class Insecta; order Phasmatodea; family Phasmatidae; genus Clitarchus; species Clitarchus hookeri. The sequence continues at coordinate 36,980 of NQII01008398.1, read as the reverse complement.
TTAACAGGTACACTGAGTGGCATGCGCCCAGTGAAGTTGGTAACAATGGAATGAAAGTAGTGCCATCTCTTGACGTTGAACGAAAAGTGTTAGGTACGCATTTGTGAATAATAAAATGATTCATTTTTCTTTCTCTTTTTAAATGCTTATTTTAGGTGTAAGAATTTTCAAATTTATAAAATATTCACTTATCTGAAGATTTTATGGTTTTAGTTGGGTAGCGCATGGATAAAGTGATCAGGGTACATGGCAATATTAATATTACACATGGCGGAAGAATACACAACGTACGTACAAATAGATCTTACGCAGGGACTCCGAAAGTGCTTAGATCACGTGAACAGACCATATTCGAACACACTAATTCACCGAGCGAAACTTTTTACGACATGGTGTTATGTGTGAATTGCTTCTGGCTGCAGTCGGTGCAGTTTCTGTCGGCCGGACGAGATGCCGTGTGGTCTCCTGATCGGGAAAAAGGATGGAGGGGGGGGGGATGTTTGCTGGCAACAGGACAGGTTCTCCTTCACCGAGTAACGGTATTACCGGATTGTCTGCAATCCGGCTCACCTACTGCGCCAGCCAGCTGTTTACTGCCAATATCCCCCTCCCCCTCCTTTACATAAGATCATGATGGCTGCGATCCTATACTTACCGCCTACTTGAAGCAAGAACTGCGTTGCAATGTGTTTGTAATACACGTGCTCCCGCGAAACTATTAAACGTGAGTCCAGTGCGCTGATCTACGAGAAGAACACACACTTCAGACGAGGCGTGTTGAGTGCTCTCAAGACGTTTCCCACATCGAAAACACCATTCCAGAGCACTCCAACATTCTGTATCTTAACATTTACGCGTCAGATAAGTTACATATCAAATTAACCAAGGATCCTGCGATAGAATGGTAGGGTCTCAGAATTGAAGTCCCGTTTGTACACGCAGCACGACGAGAACACTGCGTGCCAGTTTCCGATTCTTGCGCGTGGTGGTGTCGCCCTTATCGCCCCCGCGCTGCTCAGCTTCGAACGCCGAGGAAAATCTCCAGGTAGGCGGGGTCCTTAATTCTTGAATTATTCTCGTAACCTGTTGAATCTCCGGTGTACCTTCCGTACCTTGGTGTGTTTGGATCATTTAAGTAAGCAACTTGTTCTTGAGACATAGCTAGAGTCAGTGATTTTTCGCGAAAAAAAATCTGAGCACACACTAGACTGCATTACTATAATATATATATAAAATTCACCTCAGCTGTTGTTATGCCTTCATTTTCTGCTGGTGTCATTTCCACATTTGACCCGCCANATTCACCTCAGCTGTTGTTATGCCTTCATTTTCTGCTGGTGTCATTTCCACATTTGACCCGCCACTCAGGATTCCGTAACTCCGACACTGAACCTTCGTGATTCGTGCGCAACCTGTTAACACGGGCCAGAATTTTTTTTTAGCCAATAAAGAAGCTGGACGAGCCTACAGTGCTTTGGACTGTATCTTGTCTCGAAACATTTTCGCGAAATATCGCTGCCGCTAATGATAATCAAACTAGCTAGCGTTATAGAATATGTATTGGCTCTAAACTTTTTCGCAATTTCCCAATGTCTCTAGGCAGAGTGCTACAACAGTTAATGGGCTGCGCGTTAACGCTCGCGCGTGGGTGATGTGCGCGCGAGGCAGCGATAACAGAGATTCTCGCCGCCACGATAACAAAAAGAGGAGTGAATCTTCACGTCGTCATGGAACACGCAGTGACGAGACACTTTCTTACTCGCGATCACGCCTTCGCCGACGGACGGAGTTTGGCGCAACTGCGAACACGTGCCAGCGATGGATGGCCAGGGCAACCCTGTTTTCCAGCGAAAAAATTTCAGGACACCTTGTACTCCAAAACACCAGAGCTCAGGTCAACTTTCGTGGTTGGATTATTTTAACTGTCACGCATCGCAGGTGTCTGCCCGTGAATTACGTACACTCAGGGGCAGTGACAATTCGTGAAAAGATTTCGAGACAAGATACAGTCCAAAGCACTGTAGGGTCNATTACGTACACTCAGGGGCAGTGACAATTCGTGAAAAGATTTCGAGACAAGATACAGTCCAAAGCACTGTAGGGTCGTCCAGCTTCTTTGATTGGTTAAAAGAATGTTCCGGCCCGTGTTAACCTTTTGCACACGAATCACGAAGGTTCAGTGTCGGAGTTACTTAGTCCTGAGTGGCTTGGTCAAAGACGGACACGGCACCAGCAGCCAATGGAGGTATAACAACAGCTGNGGCTTGGTCAAAGACGGACATGGCACCAGCAGCCAATGGAGGTATAACAACAGCTGAGGTGTGTATATAGTATTGAAGTCTACTGTATGCTCCGATTTTTACGCGAAAAGTCACTGGCCATACTTATCATTTTATGATCGGTAACCCCTTAACACATTATTCCGAGTATTCTCGTTCACGCAGGACGTGCTGCATGGTATTTAATATTATTGCCTGTACTTGCATATAATTCACCCCGACTATATTTTTTTTTGCAATAATCTCGTCTTAAAGCCCGGCTTCGTTTTAGCGTTACAATTTCGCATTCATAGTAATTACTGACACTGTACGATTATTGAAAATTTACATTTTACGAGTTGTTTAATATTTTTGTGCGTAATTTTAATTGTTGCTTGTTGTAAAAGTCGAGAACATATTTATATTTTATTAATACGTTCTCAACTTTTTACAACAAGCACACAACACACAATTACAAATAAAACACAAAAAATTGAACAACTCGTAAAATTCAAATTTCCTCTAACCGCGTATTGTCAGTAATTACTGTGAATCCGAAATTATGACGCGAAAACTAATAATTTCTGCAAAAGATGCGTAGCCGAGTTCTATCTACTATCAAATGATTGTAGTAAGTATATTCAAGATGCCAGAATTATTTTCTACGTTTTTTAGCACGACATGTTTTTTCGTTGTGATATGAAATAGCACTCTGAAAAATGTATGACAAGGGAAGAAAATTACTTTTAAAAAACGAATAAAACAAGAAAACGGATTTTACAATTTAAATTTAATTTCGTACGGATCTCAAAATGGTACGAAAGAAATACGTTAAGCGACAGCTCTAAAATAGTCGTTCATGTTAATAGAATGCTATGGAGAATATTTCTTAGAGATTTGTTACCCTGTTGGCAAGTATTTAAATTTCAACTTTTGAAACAAATTGTAAAGTCAAAATAGCTGTATTTAAGTATGAACAACTATACTTCAAATGCGCGCGGACTATTGAACGAAGCTGTTTCG